>JACXGI010002097.1:67754-79052 GCA_016801175.1 Esox masquinongy | reverse complement strand
CACACACACACACACACACACACACACACACACACACACACACACACACACACACACACACACACACACACACACACACACACACACACACACACACACACACACACACACACACACACACACACAAACTCTGATTTACAACTCTTGAAAAAACAAAGAGATGTAGAAAGAGAGAGAAAGGGATAGAGGGTTTATTTGAGAGATTAATGAAGGACAGAGGTGGGGGGGGTAGATTACAGTGGTCTCCTTGGCAACAGGCATGCTGTGCGGAGTGGGTAGCTTGTGTGTGTGGTTGATGGTTTTGGCAGTAGACCCCCCTCCCAATTTCAGAGCCCATCCACTTAATCCTATCAGCCCCCCCCGTGCTAAATAACACAGCCTATATTTATGATCCTGTCCCCTTTCGCTTCTTGCCTCTCTTAAATAAAACGTCCCATTATCACTTTACTCCTTGCTCTCCTTCCCTTCTCCATCCCTATCTCCTCTCCTCCATTTAATTCATCCGGTTCCATAATTTTTTTTAAACACAGCCGACTATCATCCTCTCCCCGATCTTTCCTCCACCACCTCCTCCTTCTCCTCTTCCTCCTATGTGAATGGTGGATCTGTGAGGAACAACACTGGGACAGTACCATCCTACCATCTCTGGCCACAAACAGTGACCATCTCCAGGACTTGCTTAGTCACAGCCTTTGTTTCACATTGGGGGGGAAAAGAAAGAGACTAAGATAAAAGAGAGCGAGTCAAGGACAATGCAAAGGGACAGCCAGACTAACATCACACCTAATCCAAAATAATCTGTGCAAATAAGCCTGCTGAACAGCTTCCTTCTGAGCCTCTGTGGGTTCAAAGGAACCAAGTATGCTTAGTATAAAGTGGAACTCCACTGTCACACAGGACACATTCCAAAAGTGTCACCACAGTCTGCAGAGTAACATCCACTGTCCTTCTCCCGTGTTATTTGGAAGTGTCTGCGTGTTTAGTTTGGACGAGTCTGGGTCTCAATTTGAAGACGATGTCTCAACGACTCTTTGCGTCCTCTCTCCTCCTCTCCTTCCCAATGAGGCACCAGTTTACAGAAGACGCAAAGATTATGTAATGAGATCTTTCCTTAGAGTCCCAAGTGCCTTCATACTAACGACATACAAAGCCTAACAAAAAGCCTAACAAAAACAAACTGTCAAGTGAACTAGCAATACGGCAGCTAAAGGTGTACTTTAAACTGTACACTGCAGTACAGTTTAACAAAACTTCAGTTAGCTACAGTACAGGTCAATGAACTCCGAAAAACCAAGTTTATCCCTGATGCAATCTGACTTCCATTATGTTGAAACAACTGGAAAAAGAGACTATCAAAGAGGGAGGGTGAAAGAGAGAAGAACGAGAGAAGAATTAAAGGTAGGAGAGAGGGCAATCGGAAGATACTGTAGATAGACGATCAAGAAGAGAGAGAGAGATCAAGTGAAATGGAAAGGGAGAGTTCAGCAGAGAGATTGAGGAGTATTAAGGATTATTAGCCGTGTTGACTAAACCATTTAATCCTAATTAGTGAGGATCACCTTTCAGAGAGTTGTCCCATCCAGAGGATAGATCACACAGGACCTAGACACAGGCACAAACACGCACTTTATTGTCGACAGAAAAACAATGATTTTGTCACATTGATATGGCCACTCGAATCTCTGTTGGGTCAGTTTCCTTGTACCTTGTCTGTTGCAGTTAAAAAGTGTGAAGAACTGATATTCTCTCTGTAACCTATTTTCATTTTTCCATTTGGGTGCCCGGGATTAACTGTAAACATAACTCCCATCTCGCTAGCATTATGTAAACACATCATTCCTCTAATTCTTTTAGAGTGGTCAGATCTCTCTCTCTATTTTCCTGTATTCAGAAAATGTTACTCACTTGCTCAGTGTCACCTAAAGAAAGCTTCAGACCAAACCATCCTCTTTTATAGTAGTACACACACTCACAGACGTGAATGTGCAGGAAGTTGACTGAGGAGCGTTTCGGGAATGTGTTAATTTTCTATTAATGTGCTTTTCTTTCTCCTTGCAAAATTTGGTAATTAAGGGCTCATCTGTAAAAATAACACCTTGGTCTCAGTAGGAGTCCCTGATAAACTAAAAGGTTAAGCACGCACGCACGCACGCACACACGCACACACAGTGATGATCTCATCCCTTGTCTGCTATGACACGCCAGAACTGCTATGCCTACTTGTCAGGGCAACCCTTGTCTTCTTCTCAGGGACAGAAAAATAGAGAGAAATAGTGAGACACATAGAGGCAGGGAATGAACGAGTAAAAGGCTGGTTGGATGAATGCAAGGACTTGGCTCCGATCCACCTCCATCTCTCTCCCTGACAGCACATACCTTCGCCAATAAAACAGAGCAAAAAAAATACTAAGTTTACACTGGGTCTGCCCAATGTGTCTCTGCTCCGGCAACTCTCTTCTCCTTGCACTCTTCTCCTCTATTGCTCTCTCCCCTCCTCTTGTTCCCCTCATTCTCACAGCCCCTATTTCCTAATTTTGTCTAAAGGCAAGTGTTTGAAGTAGTACAGTAAAGGTCTAGTCTAATATTAACTATTTGGCCTCTGAGTGACAATGCATGCAGAATAGACAGCTACATACACCTATGCATACACAGAGAAAGCGAGAGAGAGAAAAACAATGGACATCTCTGAACTATTTTAAATCAATAAACTGACCTACTAAAGTGTGACAAATGTCCAAAAGGAGTCAGACACCACTGAATGTCTGAAGTCAAGCTGGAGAAGTTAGGAGATATAATGGAACACACAGACCGAACTCATACAGTCACCCAGCATTGTTTTGGCAATGGAAACCCCAATAACATGAACCCTCCCTCTACCCAACCAAGCGGCATTGTCTCTGACCTTTGCCCTCTGAGTGTTTGAAGATCTGGAAAAATAGCCTACTGGAATGTAATGGATACTAGATACCACCTCTTACTGGACACTCAGGGATCCAGGAAGCTGCTGACACTCAGGTCATGTGACAATTTGATCAGGTTGTGTGGAGGGCTGATTGGGAAGGCTGTTTATTGATCTCTTTGCTTGCAACTTCAGCGCTTTTCAAGGTCCTGCTTGTTGAAGCCGGATGTGCACAGTTAATGCCACATACACAAAACACAAACACACAAACACACACACACACAACAAGACCACAGAAGATACAGCATCCGTGATGGATTGGGATAACCAAGTTGAACCGCAGCAACAGGCTGGGTTTACCATGGCAACTCCTAGCAACAAGTTAACCAGGTAACTGATAATCACAGAGTCTCTGGATCTGACCCAGTTTGGATGGAGTATGACTGAAGAGGGATGAGAGAAAAAGTGGGACGGGAGGAAGGAGAGAGACAGATGACCGGAAGGAGAATGGAATGACAGGGGGATGAAGGGGGAAAAGAGTAGAGGAGGGGGAGAAAGGAAAGGATGGATAAGAGGAAGGAGAGGGGGATGAGAGGAAGGAGAGGGGGTTGCGTGAATGTGTTAATAGAGCGAGTGACGTGATAAAGGGAGGGAGATGGAGAAAGACAAACATCCAATTGAAACCCCACATGCAGAACTGAGAAAAACTCCAGACAATTTATGCTGAGCAGTATAATTGTGGCCAATTCCCCCTTGTGAATAATATCCAACATAGAGACAATAAATGCAATAAGAATTTGTACTTTTCGTGGAATCTCCTGTGTTATTCTTTTTCTGGTGAGTTATTTGAAACAACATTTTTATAACGATTCAGACAATCTGGCCCAACTCAATTAGGATAAAACAAAAATAAATACATTCCACTTATTGGAAAGAGACTACAAAGAAAGTCAACTTCAGTGCTATTTGGCTCACAACAGACAGTACACAGTGTCTGACTATCCAACCTCTTTGCCTGATAGAAAACTGATAAAAACACTAGGTACGCTCTGGCCTAGGTATTCTGGCCTAGGTATTCTGGCCTAGGTACGCTCTGGCCTAGGTACGCTCTGGCCTAGGTACGCTCTGGCCTAGGTATTCTCTGGCCTAGGTATTCTCTGGCCTAGGTATTCTCTGGCCTAGGTATTCTCTGGCCTAAGTATTCTCTGGCCTAAGGCACCGATGGTCACAAGCAGATCAAAGGCGTGGGAAGCGTGGAGGCACCCGGGCGAGGCTAATGCTAGCCCCCCCAACGGCCTTCACTACCTAGCCTTTTCCTCGCCAACGTACAGTCACTGGCGAACAAAATGGACGAAATACGACAAAGAATCATCTCACAAAAATGGATTATGGATTGCAGCATCGTGATTTTCTCGGAAGCGTGGCTTAACAACAACATACTCTACAACGTAATTGAGCTGGAAGGACGCGATGGTTTCAGAGCAGATCGGACCAAGGAGGACACCGGCAGGACCAGAGGGGGTGGGCTGTGCATTTATGTAAACAAAACATGGTGTATGAACACTAACTTAACCGGAAGTCACTGTTCAACCAATCTGGAGTACCTGAGGATTAGATGCAGGGCTTTTTACTTGCCTCGGGAGATAACATCTATTGTTGTTATGGCAGTCTACATATCCCCGGATGCTAATGCTATACTAGCAATGAAAGAACCATTAGCAAACAGCAGACAGAATATCCGGATGGTGTTTTTGTGATTGCAGGGGATTTCAACCATTCAAATCGGAAAACTGTTTTTCCCAAATTCTGCCAAAATGTCTCCGGCCCCACCAGAGGAGACAATACACTAGACCATGTGCACATAAACATTCTGGAGGCTTACAAAGCCATTCCCCTCCCCCACCTGGGACAGTCTGACCATCGTTCACTATTTCTACTTACGAAGTATTTACCCCTCATTAAACATGTGAAACTATCAGTGAAGACAGTCAAAGTGTGGCCAGAAGGGTCAGACTGACTTTTACTGCACCAGTTTCAACACACCGACTAGAGTTTGTTTGCCACTCAAGCCACCCTTGACACCCATACGGTCATTGAAACATATGCTTCCTCCGTTCTGGATTACATCAACATCTGCACCAACAATGTCACCACCCATAAACTAATAAAGACCTTCCCCAACCCGAAGCCGTGGATGCGCAGAGATTAAAGGCACACAATGCTGCTTTCAGATCCGGCGATGCGAAGGCCTACAGCTCATCCAGGGCCAAACTGAAAAGGGGCATCAAGACGAATAAAAATGACCACAAACTGCAGATTGAGGAGCACTTCAACAACAACTTCGAACCCCGACACATGTGGCAGGGTATCCAAGCCATCACAGACTACCGGCCAAAGAACCCTACCCCCACAGCCAGCACCGTTTCCTTCACCGACAAGTTAAACAGGTTCTACGCACGCTTTGACAGGGATGACAAAGAGCCAGCCATTAAAACTGAACTCCCCCCAGATGCCCCCCACCAGACTCTCCACCACGAATGGCAGCTGGCCGAGGTCTTTACTGACATTTTTAACATGTCACTGGCCCAGGCGGTTGTCCCAACGTGCTTCAAGACCGCAACCATTGTGCCAGTGCCGAAAGCAGTCTAGCCTGAATGACTTCCGACCTGTCGCACTCACCCCCACAATCATGAAGTGCTTCGAAAGACTAGTTCTGGCCCACCTTAACTCCTGCCTCCCCCCAACACTGGATCCCTACCAGTTTGCCAACCGGTCAAACAGGTCTACAGAGGACGCCATCTCCACAGCTTTACACTCTTCTCTGACCAACCTGGACAAAACCAACACCTATGTGAAAATGCTATTCATAGACTTCAGCTCAGCATCCAACACGGTCATCCCCTCTAGGCTGGTCAACAAACTCCATGACCTGGGGATCAGCCCCTCTCTCTGCAACTGGACTTTGGACTACCTAACCAACAAACCCCAGTCTATCAGGTTAGACAACTTCACCTCCTCCACCCTGATCCTGAACACTGGTGTTCCACAAAGCTGTGTGCTGAGCACACTCCTGTACTCCCTCTTCACCCACGACTGCATTCCTGTACACAGTTCCAACACCATCGGCAAGTTCGCAGACGACACCACGGTGGTAGGCCTGATCAGTGACAATGACAGTTCTCATCGATGGCACTGAGGTGGAGCGTGTGCCAGCTTCAAATTCCTGGGTGTCCACATCTCAGAGGACCTCTCCTGGACCCTCAACACCTCAGCCCTGGTCAAAAAGGCACAGCTGCACCTGTACTTTTTGAGGAGGCTGAAGAAAGCCCACCTGTCCTCCAAGATCCCTGTGAACTTTTACCACTGCACAATCGAGAGCATTCTGACAAACTGCACCACAGTGTGGTTTAGCAGTTGCTCTGTAGCCTACCGGAAGGCACTGCAACGGGGGGTGAAAACCGCCCAGCAAATCACTGGTGCCCAGCTTCCTGCCATTGTAGACTTCTAGGCGCGGGATCATCAGGGACCCTTCACATCCATGCCACAAACTGTTGCCACAAACCATAAGGCAGGCGGTACAAATCTCTTCGTTCCTGTACCAGCAGGCTCAAGAACAGTTTTTTAACATCTACTGTAACCCTGCTGAACTTTGTGACCCAGAGAACTCTGAACTCTCTGACCCTTCACTAACCACACCACCCTCGCCTCTCAGGGACCTTGTTGCACTACTCCCCTTGTACAACTGGACTCTGACACTGCCTTGCAAAGTCTGATAATGAAAGTTTTCAGTTGTTACAGGTACGTGTCTACTTCGGAAGCCTCACTACTGCTATCCCTGCATTTCAGTTTCACGTGCACCTTGCACATTCAATTTGCCTCTTTGCACATTTAGTACCGCCATTGTGCTTGCATTTTTACTGTTGTTACATATGCATGTCTACCTCGGGGACCTCATTGCTGCTATCTCTGCATCCCGGTTGCACATGCTACCTTACTCCTTCTATAAGGAATGCCATTTAGAATTGCCATCTGTACCCGCACAACCATTATCCCACTTGTAACATACACTATATTTAATACTTGTAAATTTTCTGCCCTCCTCTATTTGCCTTATTTGCACAATTAGTTATGCCATTTGTATTTCATTTGCCTTTTTGGACATCAATACATTCCACTTGTAATGTACATATACTTAATGCTTTTAAATACTAATTTTCTGCCCTCTTCTATTTGCACTTCTGGTTAGATGCTAGCTGCATTTCATTGTACTGTACTTGTACTGTTCAATGACAATAAAGTTGAATCTAATCTAAACTATATCTGGCTACCAGGATCTCCTAATCCTGCAGTTATGCACATGCACACCGTTGTTAAAGGGTTCCCTGTCTGAGTGTAATTTATCTGTCGGGGGAAAAATACTTTTGTGCCATATTAGCCATAGAATATTTAGCTGTCAGGGCCAGGACATTGACATTACTGGGTCCATCTCACTGTTTCATTATTGTCCTTATTCATTATTTACTGTATTGTCCTGGTAATTGTAATTACACATTAGGAATGACTTAATCTTTCCTAATATTATCCATCTGTGTCAATATTGATTGAAAATTTCAAAAATGTTGGCTTTGGCAATATCTATTTGGCAATCTCTGGTAACATTTCCCTTGTCAGTAAAGCCTACTGAATTGAACTGAACTGAATTGAAAGGGATGGATTGTGTAGTGGGATGTGCGTGCTAACCCTGGCAGGCTAAAATCTGTGAAGGTAACATCTGGCTGGGGCACAGGGAGCGCTGTAGTGTGGGGGTGCAGAGAGTTCGCAGATGGGGCAAGGCAGGCGAGGCCAGTGGGTCTGGAGGTCGAAGGACAGGTGGCTCATGGGATCACAGAGAGATAGAGAGAGCTTTGTGCCAGGGAGATTGGCAGGCGTAGAGTCCATGGTGAGGTAGGCACTTGGGTCCCACAGAAGCTACATTTAGGACCAGTTGTCATGAGAAAAGGTCAACCAACAAAGCACAAACAACATTGTGAACCTAATCAATATTTATCTTGTCTTGCCATTAATATGTGTAATAATTTACAACATTGTACATCGCTTATAATATAATATTTAAAATGTGTGTAATGTTTACTCCACTTTCCACTTGATTTGGCAATGTAAACAAAAATGTCTTATGCCAATGAAGCACTTTACAGTGAATTGAAGTAAAATTGACAGAGAGACAGAAACAGGGAAAGAGAGATAGAGAGACAACAGGAGACAAACTGAAACAGAGAGATAAATAGACAGAAAGAGACAGAGATACAGAGAGAGAGACGGAGACAAAGAGAGAGAGAGAGATAAAGAGACAGAAAAACAGACACAGGGAGGGATAAAGAAACAGAAAGAGAGACAGTGATAAACACAGACAGACATAAATAGAATGAAATTTAAAAAATCAGACAGAGAGATTGGGAGAAATAAAGAAAGACAGAGACACAGAAGGGTTACAGATGCTCTTGCCCCCAGTCTCCTCTCTGTGTTGACCACGTTCTTCTTCGTTAATAATTAAAGAGCTGAACCCAGCAGCTAACCACACACACACACACACACACACACACACACACACACACACACACACACACACACACACACACACACACACACACACACACACACACACACACACACACAGCTACAGAAATCAAATTACAATTCTCAATTCTCTTGTCACCATTATAGACTCTTTTATTTGTAAATCACACACACTCATTGAATGCAGATGAAATGTTTGTTTTGGTTTTTATAATCTTATCGGGCTTGATCTGGATGGCCTGGCACTGGGCTCTCTGCTCATAGCGCTATTAATCTTTTCAATCTGCACGTTGCCATGGTGACCAAAGAAACAGAAGAACAAACAGTGCCATTAATCAAGGTTTAAATCAATGTTTACCATACTGTCACCCAGAAGGGTCATCTGCATTCATAAGGCTGTGTGTTTGTGTGTTTGTGTGTGTGTACTTATGTGTGTGCATATATAAGTATGTGCGTGTGTTTCTGTGTGCGTGGTTGATCTCGTGTGTGATGCCAGTCTCGTGTTTATAAACACTGTCATGGAAACCAAGGACCCTTTGACCATCCCCCCCATACAAACAGAGATAGGACAGTACACACAAACTTCAATTATCACCATTCAAGAACATCCCTTATAGTAGGCTACATGAAGACTACTGTCCACCTTAACCAGGAAAACCTTGATCGTCTCAACTCATCTTCTCCTCCCATCCCCTGATTGAAAAACTAATGAAAAAGGACAGAACCATCTGACTCATTCATTAAACACTTTAAACACAGCGGTTTGACACACACATATCCACACACAAGCACATGCACACAGACCTACCCTCCATTCATCAAAACAGACCAATGGAATAATATGAATGGGACATCTCTGTGAATGTCCCAATCCAAACACTTCACTCTGAAGAGAGGTCTATTGACACAGATACACACACCAGTCATGTCAGCATCATAATTTATTATTAATAGCTAGAACAATGAAAGAATCAAACTAGTATCAACAAGCTTATCTGCATTTAATCATTGTCAGCAACTGGTCGACAGGTTTTATATCCAGTTCTACTTTAATGTTTGGTTTCCAGATTTGGCCACTCTAAATGTATTCCACTTCTACAGCTGTGTGTGTGTGTGTGTTTCTGTTTGTCTGTGTTTGTATGTGTTTGTGGCTATGCAGTCAAATAAAAACACACTTATTGTTTACTGGTAACTTTATTGGTGACTTGACCTGAGCGCGTCACAGGCTTTTTCGAGAATGCAAGCCGTATCTCCCCTGACTCTCTTGCGTGAATCCACCTGCTATCACTGCTTGTAGCATGGGAAGATGTCATTATTTCATGTTTTTGCTAATCTAAGCTAAGCATTAATGTTTCCACCAAAGCATATTATAATAGTGGAATTAACAAACAACATCTGTGCTCTGCATTAATTATAGATGTCCCCTGCCCTGATTAATGTTTGTAGATAACATCTCTAGCCGCCATGACTACCTTACGCCATTGCCTATTCAAGCAGCCTACCTTATGCATTTGGTTGAATTTGGGAATCGTTTAATAGAGACACAACTATTGGGTTGTGGATAACCATCTTTCAGGAAATATAATGTTTACAGGCCCCCACCTGAACCCAATTCCAAACACATCTCAACCTAGACATCAAAGGACAATACCATGACAAGCTGAGGTGTGATTCAGTGGGTTAAATGCCTGCACACCCTGCTGCACTCCAGATAAGAGGGGCTGATATGTTTTATACAGTAGCCTAGCGTAATAGCTATTGTCCTTAGTGCGTTAATCAAGAGAACAATATAAGATGGTACAAATATGGGATCCTAGACCAGCAACCTTCTATTTAGATTTACATGGGCTACATTTAGATACATTATGGCCAGTTACTGTGGTAAGTTATGGACTGACATTGTATGTATATTAATTAAACTAAACTAAGGGCTGTATCAACTTGCATTTATTTAATTCCAAGTCAAGAACTGTCCATAGTTTGCAATAAAACACAGTATGTCTTTAACATAATGTACTGCTTTTTAAACTGAAAAGTGTGTATTATGGGCAAAATTCGAACACATTCTAAAATACAATTAATCACAATTAACTACAGAAGATTATGCAATTTATCGCGATTAATTATTTTTATCGTTTTACAGCACTAATAAAAATATAAAAGATTTACATATCCACGCATTATTATTCACATAATAAACATAATAAACAAATGCCTGAACAAAACACACTCATACTGTCACATAGTTTTCTCTGTTGCTACAGCAACTGCTGGCTTTCCATGACAACCGCAGTGTTGTTGCCATGGAGATAGATATACAGCCCTTAGCAGTTGGTAAAGAACTGCGAGTCACATGGAACGGCTTTACTGTTTCACATTCACACACCCAGACTGGCATGCACGCCCACACACTCACTAACAGGTAATGAACTAAAGTAAATCTATTAAGTCATTTCCAGTCCGTGACTGATGGTTGTGGCATCATGGTAAATAAAGAATCTGTAGTAGCACTTAGCCAATCAGAGACTTACCAAAAGGATATTAACCAAATATATCATCCACATTTTACACACATTCACACATTAACACACAAGCTCCGTGGCATTACACAAAATGTTTCCTTTACTTTTCTAAATTTTTCCTGTCTCCTGCCGTTTTAAACTTAGGAGGACATAAGGTCCTGGCACACACCTGAGGAGTACCAGGCTTGAAAGACCCGTTGCTGTCCCGGTCCAAAGTCCTCCTGGTTGTGTTGCAGATCAAGACGATACCTGACGATTTCAGCTGCCACTGTGCTGACACCTCCCCCTCCTCGTGTTGTCCTT
>JACXGI010002097.1:0-67654 GCA_016801175.1 Esox masquinongy | reverse complement strand
TTTCAACTTTACCGACGTTTCTCTCCTGAAGAGCTGTTGCGTTACTACTGACAGTGAATCAAATAAACAAAGAGAGGACTTCACCTTGATTAGCCGTTCATATATGAAACAGTTCTCTGAAAAACACCTGGACATTCTTTAGTGCTGGTAAGCCTGAAGGGTATGAATTTACGATTCAAACAAAACAGCAGAGTGGTTTGAAAGCCAGGCAGATGCCAGCAAAAGCAGATAAGGGAGTTTTGTTGAATGTACGAATGTGCAAGTGCATGCCTGTGTTTTAATGTATGTGTTTGAGGGTGTCTGTGTGCATGAATAATGTAAATGTGTATGTATGGATCTATAAAGAGGTTTGTGCTTTTGTTAGCTTGCATGCTAAGTGCATTTGCGTGTGCACTCCTCCCACTTACCTGGTTCCTGTCCTTGTCCACCTTCTTGAAGCACTTATTTAGAGACAGGTTGTGCCTGACAGAGTTCTTCCACCCTGTGGGAGCGTTGGCAAAATAAGGGAAGTGTTCCTGTATCCAGTTATAGATCTCCTTCACCGGAAGCCTCTTGGAGGGAGCGTCCTCGATGGCCATGAAGATTAGACAGCTGAACGAGTATGGCGGCTTACAGTTGGGATTGCGCTGGGCGTCGTACGGTAGGTCCCCGCCTGGCGAAGGCGGAGTGTCGTCGCTGTCCCCATCGCCGCGGTTACTGCCACCTCCGCCCCCCTCACCGCCCACGGGGCTTACGCTGCGCAGCACTGGGTCTCCGAAGCTGTTGAGCAGGTTCTTGCTCTCGTGGAGCCAGTTGAGGTTGGTCAACTCCTCGTCGTCCATGCCCGGGGTGGAGGTGCCTTTCTCGGGCTTGGCGGCCCCGCCAGACAGGGGCGCCAGGGGATGGGCTGGCGGGACAGGGAGGGCCAGGTCGAGTTCCTCGGCCTCCTGAAGGGCGCGGGACAGCGAGCCGGCCTGGTAGAAGTGGGAGAGGCTGGCGCTCGCCACACTGATGCCCGACACCTCAGGCTTCTTACTGGGAGGCATGACGGGACCCATGGATAACACCACCACCAGCTAGACTCCTGGAAGACAGACGGAGGTGGTGTAGCGTTAGACAGGTAATGGAGAGAGACAGACAGAAAATTATAATAGCTTGTGTTACTATGGTAATATCCATTATATCATTGCCAGTCCATCATGACAGCGTACCAGGCAAAGACACAGCTTTACAACACTGAGGACATTTCACACCAACACTGAAGTATGTACTATCATTCTATACTGACCTATATCACTTATACACTCCCGTCCTATACTAAAGTACTTACACACTATCATCATATACTGAAATAGTTACACATTGCCATCCTTTACTAACAGCCATTCTTCTGCACGATGCATCGATGCCTGGACACACTACTTAGCCGTGGTATATTGGCCATACACCACAAACCGATGAGATGCTTTTCTTGATTGATAAACTGGTTACTAACGCAATTAAAGCAGTAAAACACTATGTGATATCATAACCGTGGTATATGGTCTCTTATAAACCAGGGGGTTATAAGTGCAGTAAGGCATTTCAGGGCCTTCTGGTATATTGCCAGTATACCACGGCTAAGCGCTGTGCCCGGCAATCCGCGATACGTTGAGCCTGAGAACAGCTCTTTGCCGTGGTATATTGGCCTATACAACACCCCTTCCTGCCCATTACATACTACCATCCAATACTGAAAACAACACTAAAGCCTGTGAAGTCTCACTGTTCCCCCGTCCCCTGTAACCACCTCATCTCTCCTCCCTTAGTCTCTTGTACGCTTTTCCCTCATCTCTCTATTTCTTAATCTCTATTTCGCTCTCATCCTTTCTTTCTCTCAGTAAAATTCAGACAGCTTTACTGGCATGGGATACATTTGTTTACATTGCCAAAGCAAGTGGAAAACAAGCCAGGACAAAATAAATAAAAGAATAACTAAAGTAAATATTACACAGACAAGTTTCACAAGGATAAAGGCTTCTGAAATTATACATTATTAGCTAGGTACAGTTTCACAAATAAATGAAGTACGAATTACAAGAGGAAGTAATCTCATTCTCTCGCTCTCAGCAGTAGAATGTGGAGTATTTCAGGCAGTGAGGTCTGTGGTTAACATACACCAGTTTAATGTATCACACTCTCTCTCTCACACTCTCACACAAACACGCGCACACGCGCACACACACTGCAACCTTCACATAAGCAGGTCATTGTCGCCTTAACCAGACAACCTTCCAAATCCTGCCTCTTTGATTGATTTACCCACAGCTGTCAGTAAGCTCAGCCCATCCAGTGACTGAACCCCCCCCCCCCCAGACACACACAGCCTCTATACCTCTTTCCATTTCTCTTCTCCTCATATTTCCTGTAATGTCTGTCCCTCTCCATCCCTCCCTGTCTTCCTCTGTCAGTCTCTCTCGCTTTTCCTCACATTTTCCCTCCCCCCTGTGTATATAATTGAGGTAACCGTCATGTTTATATGGCCTAATCCGGCGTTATCAGGGGATTTGTTTTACCAAAGCAGTCACTGAGAAAAAAAAGACTCACTCCCCCTGTTATCAAACTAGTCATGCTTCATCTGAGGCGGTTGAAGCCCGGACCGTTTTCACAGTTACACGCCATGGCAAACACGCAGCACCCAGACGGACCCCTTGCACGTTTTAATTAAATATGGTTGCAAGCAAGTTGCTTCTTACCCAAAAACAGACTATGAAGTGGTGGGAAGTTCGACCCTCTTCGCTATGATCTTTTTGGGTTGTTCAGTTAAAATAATTATGCAGAGAGAATGCCAGGACCCCTTACTGGGGTCAAAACTGAAAACACAAGAGTCATGATTAAATACAGCATTTCCTTTACACCATGTTCATGTTCAGCAGAGCTAGAGCCATTTTTATCGTTTGGAACTGAAACTTGTAAAAAAAAAAAAAAAAAAGTGTGCTTTAGGTTTAAACAATGTACATTTGTGATTGCTAGGCATACAAATATAACGACCGCAAATGGATTACACTGTAAACAGCATTTGCTAGACTGCTCTGTGGGTACTGAGCACATATTTCTTCGACTAACCACACAAACCATTCATTCTAGACTAGAGGCTCTGTGTATGTTTAGGTTCTACAAAGCTGTGTCTATCAAAACATTTCAACAATCTTGCATCCATTTGTCAGATGTAAACATGTAGTTTTCTTCTATATGGCTGAGTGCAGTTTGATCTGTTTTTCTCCACACATGTAAAACAACAATTTGCTGGTTACAGCACTGACCTGGAGGACCACTTATGAATCCTACAGGTGATCCTGCTGGTGTGGGATTCATTGCTTCCAGTCATTCAAACGAATAACTAAACTGAACAAGTCAACAAACATGATTCTTGAGTCAGGGAAGAGTTGTTCAAAAACCGCATATCACTATGACCACAGTCAAGCACAAACTGCATATCACTACGACCACAGTCAAGCACAAACTGCATATCACTACGACCACAGTCAAGCACAAACTGCATACCACTACGACCACAGTCAAGCACAAACTGTGTATCACTATGACCACATTCGTCTTGAGGTTCAGTATTTTTTAGGTGGTTCATCTGCATGTTGGCTGGAACATGTGCTTGCTGTGTTGAAATTGACTAGAAAGAGTTGAATGTTTGGGGAGGACATATCCCACACGACACATTAAAAAACAGATAGGCCTAAACTTAAAAGGGCACTGTGTATAATCCTTCCTCTAATGTTTAGAAGACTGAATTAGTACTGCAAGTGTCTAAAGTGAGTATGAGGAGACAACTAATTGACAGACCGGCAAGTAAGTTTAAATGGCTCTCTCTCTCTATGGCACTCTCAAAAATTATATAGAAAAATAATATTTAAAACATTAACTTAAAATAATAATTACAGATCTACTGTTTATTTGTGATTGAATTTATGCTAGCAATAGGCCCTACATTCAAAATCTTACCCTTAAAACATTTTTCAAGTAGCATTTTCAAACAAATTGGCAAATATTTTCAAAGCAATTTTATTTACTTTTAGCAAAATAAATCATGAAAAAAATAAGAAACTAAAAAATGCAATTATATAAATTCTTAAAATAGACCACACACTAACTCATCAACTATCTATAGCCTAAGGCACATCTCCCCAGCGACAAGGACAACTGTTTGCGACGTGGAACTGTTAGAAGAGCAATCCCACGAGTCTCTTTCTACGCGGGAAATAAATTGTGTTACAGCAGATGACAGATGGAGGTAATTTAATTGAGTTGGGTTGCCTTGACAACTGGGTGCTCTGTTTGGGGCAAGCTAATTAACTTAACAGCCTACTAGCCTATCTATCACATCCTTGAGAGAGCATCACTTCCCCAAGACTCTTCCAAAAAATGTTTAAAGAAACTCTCGCCTCTATCCTGGACTACAAGATGGGCCACTCGCACAGGTGAGTGCAGTGACATTTGTGTGAAGCTCGCACCAAAGTCTTACACTCATTAGGCCTATATATTACAGTAGCCCCGTGTATGCTACAGTAGCCTATTCATTAAGTTGTTGCTTTGTTGGAAATAGTGGAAAAGACAAAAAATAAAGCAACAACTTCATCATTGAAAATTGCAGATCTTTGAAGGAAGGGACTAAACACGCCAAAACAAACAACAGGGTAACAGAAAACGTAGTCTCCAATGTTGCTACGGAATTGTTTCTTTATGTGACATTCATTTGTCGCCCCCAATAGTTGAGCATCTTTTCATAGACTGAGACACAAACCTAAAATTGGGTTCGGCAGTGTATTTTTTCGTCAACAACGGCATGTGTATAATTTACCATTTGGGTAAATTTGACCGTTTTAATGTGTCCCCCGCTATCAACAAACTTGTTAAAAAATCGTTTTTCATCAGGTAGTCTTACTCAAATGCGTTCAAATAATTAAATGTCTTTACCGATGAAGGCAGCACTGAGTCCTATCTTTAAGAACTTAAAAGCATTGGAGTAGCACTACCTAGAGGGAAACGTTTGTTTTGACGAGTTTGTTGATAGCGATTAACACATTCAAACCGCTGAATTAAGCGATTATATACATGCCTTAGTTGACGAAATACTTGCTTAACCCGAATTCATTAGGTTTAAGTGTCTCAGTCTATGGAACGATTCTCAACTACGGGTGTCGACAAGTGAATATCCCATAGACAACTGATTAGTTGCAGTCGAAGCTATACCATTATTGTGCTATGGTAAGCTAAATATTATTGTGTAGCTTTTCAATATTCATCGTAAGCTATTTAATAATTGCATTTTACGACTGTTGGCTAATGGGTACGTGTGTTAAAGACGTCACGTGTCAGGCTTCCAGTGAAGACTAGTACTCTATAAAAAGGACAGTTCAATTAGTGGGAAAAGGCGAGATAACTATTCAGCCTACACGAATCATCCAAACAACGGCTCATAACAACGGAAGAACAGCAAATATTAGGAGCAGGATTACGGTCTGTTTTCTTTCCTTACCTTGCGATCTATGAATTAGGATACACAGATGAAACGCGTCTTTGGGACAAATTCCTTTAACCTTCGTCATTGTTATCCTCATCCAGAATCAGACACCGATGTTTACAGAGAAAACCCTGCGAAATTGAACGAAGTCCGGTCCGAAATCATAGTTCTCACCGGCGGATCGCCAACTCTAACGTTCTTTGAGCTCCCATCTAACATGTATGTGTGTTTGAGTGGGAGAGATAAGAGAATGAGTTTCTTGTCTGTTTCGTCTAGTCACGCAGGAGTTAGGGGGAAACTTGCTCGTCAGCAAATAAGTGCGCACATGACGGGGGCGCAAACACACACGTACACGCGGCGTGGTGTCAGTAAAGAAAAGAAATAATGAAGTCCGTGTGTTTTTTTAGTGCCCAAACAGCAGATGTCCAAAGACGTCAACATGTTTTGGAGAGACAATGATAAAGAGACTGCAGGTGTGCCTAGTGACCAGTGAGTGCTGTTCATACCCAAAAAATGTAGTAAAATTTTACTGAAACATAGTCTGTGACTTTCGCAAATAACACAATAATTTTTAAGCCTCCCATTACGGGCTGGATGTGCAAAATATTTTTTTAAGTGTGCACAAGCTATAGGATGAATTACTGTCATACCTCAGTTAGCCATGAAATTCCAAGCTTGAAAGCAAGTGATTTTGATGACAATGGGCGCATATTGGCACATACTTGACATAGCAGCCTACACTGTCTGAGACCCTTTTTAGCCTGACAGCGCCACCTGTACGCCAAGTGGCCAAAAATCACAGAATGCATCTTTAAGGACACTAAATCAGAGGCACCCAGAGACACCGCTGGCTAAAACAACGCTGGCTAAAATTCATACGTATTTCCGTGTCTTCGTTTCCTTTTCAATCTGCTATGTAGGCCTAAAACCACGCAGATGTCAGCGGTACGAAGATGATTTAACTTTAGATGATTTATAAATAATGTCAACATTTAAATACACACACTTTCTGTCAAAATAGCTAGCTAGCTAACTAGGAACATTGTTTTCAAGTTACCGGGGCTGGTCACATGTAAAGCCGGCCGCTGTTGCTAGTTCATTCTACTCTAGCTATATAGTAGGCTACCGTACGTAGTACCGTAACTACACGTGGTTTTATAACGACAGTTAAGTAGGTAGTTACATGTTTACGTTTGCATTGAGTAAAATTATTGCCTTATTGATTTTTTTGCAGAGAGTGCAATCGTTTTTGCCGGACCGCGTAAGCGGAGCCGGCCAAGATCGAAGAGCGAATGTCACTGACTGACTGACTGTTAAATACCATAGTCGTTAGAGGCGCGGTCTATATGTCAACCAATAGGTTCCGCATTCGATCACAGTCAAAACAAATTATGCATTAGGATTTGTGCATGATAGACAAAAACTTCACTGTTTATAACTTTAAGTAGCTACGTTATAGTAAGCCAAAAAATAACTGTTTACGGTTATATTGCGACCATTTTTTTAAGTACGCATCCGTGCATGATTTTTGGAGAAATAAAGGCTAGATCACAACCCCTTGGGGGGTGAAAGAGTAGGGGTTTCCACGATTCTCTCGTCTTTTCACTTGACGAAAAAGTCAGTTATCGTTCATATATGCAGTTTGTGGTGGAGGTAAACTTAATAAGAAACGTTAGTCAGTTTAACACAATGCCTAATGGTGTCTAGCGATATATTCAGACTTGGTGTAATGTTAATAAGTGACAAAATGTTGTAATGTCGAGATGCTATACCGACCCTTGCACACTTATAGCTCCGTCCGTATTGGTTAAAGACACAGCCTCTCATGTGGGAGACCTGGGTTCGAATCCAGCCAGGATAAAAGCATTTCTCACTTTTAATTGCGTCCCGGCTGAACTAGGCTTGCCTGGTTCCTTTTCTGGTTCTAAAGAATGTGTGGGATACTCAGAAACGGGAAGCGTGGGGTTCTGCAGGGGTATTTCACGGACCCATTATTTCCTGGACAGTGCCCAGATTGCCAGTTCTAGGGGCAGGTGAATGGACCGAGAGTGACCGAAGTGATTAGGTGTTTTATTTTATCTTTTTTGTGTCATTGAGATCAAATCTATTGTTACTGCAGATTAAAACATTTCAAGAGTTGATTTAGTGTGGAGCTTGAACACTTGGGAAATTGTCTGATAATTTTGGCAAATCTGTGCAAATAATATAATAATTGTCAACATAAATATTGGTATGGGCTTTTAATAATTTTGAGTTCGGGTGTTAGAAACATGTGAAACAAAGTTGTTTTATTGTCTAACTTAAGCAACATACTGTTAGTAAGCTAATAGGCCTACTAGTAATGCAAATGTAATATTCACCGTCAATAACATTACTTAATGTAACTTAAACAACAGATACAGTTAGTAAGCTAATAAGCCTTATGCAAATATAGTAATATTCATAATCAATAACATTACTCAGTGTTTAGTTGACATAGCCATATCATGGAAAAAAGTTTTTGTGTCTGTTTGAAGTTATTCTAATGACATTGTAAGTGAATTGAGTAATACTATTTACCTATGCTAATGTATTAGAAAGCATATACAATACAGATGAAGGAACTGAGGTGCTAGGGTCTGACCGGTTGCAACCACCACATGATGTCTGATCGGAACAACAGGAGAAAGGATTCCCAGTTTGATATATTTAATGAAGTTCCACAAAGTTACCAGACATGCATACAACACCACTCTCTATGATCCAAACCTGACATTATTATTATGGTTCAATGCTATAAAAGTTCATGAACTAGCTAGGAAATCACAAAACCGTGAACAGTGACTTTTAGCCAGTGGAGTTTTTAGACAGGAATTTACTAAACAGAAATTCCGTATGAATTTTAGCCCACAGTCTTTTAGCCAGCGGCGTTTTAGCCCATGGTCTTTTAGCCAGAGGTGTCTGCGGGGCTGCAGCTGGATGCTATTGCACTAAAGGCTATTATGTTACATATGACCTGTTCTAAAAATAAAGCCTTTTTACACATCACATTGAAATAATTTCAAATAATATTTTGCATATACAATGCAACATAATTACACTAGTCTAAGTCCATGAACAATAACCTTGAAAAAATAGCTGTATTTTATAACGGTGGACAACTTATTATTTTAGTAAGTCGAACTATATCTTACACAACAATTTTGATTAAATATAGATGATGGAACTTACTATAGAGATATGGCATTTACAAAATTGGACTAATTGCCCAGATGGTGGCGCTATAACAAGAGATTAAAAATCCAAACTTTGCAAGTTCATGCTCTTCACAAGAATTTACTCAAAGTCCCTCTAGGTCCCTCTTTGGGCAAGGAACAGATTTGTTTCAAAAACCCCAGGGGTTATTTAGACTTTTGTGAGTAAAAATGTAGAATGCTCCTGCTCTGGCAACAAATGACCGATCCATGAAACTTGCTTATGTTTCATCTATAGACAAAGGTTGCTCAATGCAAAATTGTTTCCAAATACCTAAAGCAAAATCACCACCGTTTTTGACCAATAAAGATAAGTTGTGGTCTGGCACATGAATGCATATAAATCAAATGAATTTGCATAACGACTTTCACTGTCCAGAATCAACATATCTAAAACAATTTTTATTGACAAGAGGGTGGCCTATAATGATAAAATGGTTTATATCACTCAATTTGTTTTGACTCAGACTAAAGAGATTTGACACACATGTACAGGCAGATGAGTCAACCACTCTATCTCAGACAGCACCAGCACCTTTTTTTCTAAACTTAAGATGCATCTATGGATCTTATAAATAAAATTACACTGACAGTTTAACATGCGCATTATTTGTTAGGGGTCCACATCTAATGCGACATTGTTAGAACAGGTGTTTGCCCCTGTTAAACAACTGCCGTACCATGGAAAGATGGTTGTCATGTGTTCTAATTAAATTCTGATGCATGATTGTTTTTAGATCAAAAAGCCATGACGGTGGAGAACTTATGATCAGAACATTCCTAATTAATCACACTTCTCATCTCATTCAGTTATGCACACACATGCACAATGATAATACAGCATTATTATGACCTCTCTCCCTATATATTTCTTCATTCTGTTCTACATTGCCAGGAAATACCAGCACTGGGTGTACTTTTAGGTTTCCCTTTTGACAGTCGTAAACATTGTAGTTGGGTAAAACACTCCCAACTTATGTTAGCGCAAGACGGTACAAAACAGTTTGTTAGCTGTGTGATGCACATTGGTAAACAGAAGCATCTGGCACAAAACCAACCTACCTATCCTACTGACTGACTCATTCAGATGACTAACCCTTGAACTTTAAAAATACTGACTGTTCCCTCACAGCAGTCATTTAAGATCAGACAGGCTTTCAGTGCTAGACTACAGTATTGTTATTTAGAAAACATGGAGAAGGTCTACAGGTACATGTTCCTACCTAGGCAGTTTAGGTTTCCTTCCTTGCATAAAAATACTTGCTATCTTCTTTCTCAGCTCTGGTGGAACCAGCACTAAATCAAGAACAAACTAATCAAAACACCCTGGGTGTAATCATTAGTCCACAATGATTTGCAATGGAAACCGTTTAATCCGAATGGGAAACCTTTTGCAACGAAAACAAGTTTCTGTTGGACTTATTGAAGTAGGTTCCCCCAATGTCATTAGGATGTTGGTTTAGCCCTGGTGAATGCTCTAGCTGGGACTTCATAGGACTGTGACTGAGTGAAAGCACGCACAGTCTGTGTATGAAGAAAGTCTGCATCAATCCCCAACAAGCTGTGACTCATCTGCCCTATGTTTACCTGACAAAGCAGGGTGAGGCCAAAGTATGTGTGTGTTGAAATTTTACTATACTTGTGGTGACACAAAATACCCACATAGATAGTAAAACATGAAAAATGTTATCTAGTGGGGGAGCATTTGCCATTTTAGGGTAAAAAGGTAACAACTGTGGTTAGGGAAGGTAGAATTTGAATGGGAATACGTTTCTGTGTCCTCACAAGGTGTGGACCAGCATTATCCAATAGTAAAACGAGAAATATGACTTTGTGGGGACATTTTGACTCTCCATTAGGAAAAGAAATCAGCCTAGGGTAAATTGGTTAAGGGTTTGAATTGTACACTGCTCAAAAAAAATAAAGAGAACACTTAAATCACATTGGGTCTCAATGAATGAAATACAGTAAAGATTTTGATCATTAATGTATGTTGTGTAATTCGTTGAGAACAAAATAACGTAACAACCGATTGAGGGCTGGCTTCAAACTCACACTGAAACTCAAAGTAAACAATTGAAATCACAGGCTGTTTCAACTTGCGTGAATTTCATCACAGCAACTCATAATTTGATTGAGTAGTTTATATGGCCCCCATGTGCCTGTATGCTCTCCCGACAACATCTGGGCATGCTCCTGATGAGCTCAGTGGATGGTGTCCTGGGGGATCTCCTCCCAGATCTGGATCAGGGCATCAGAGAGCTCCTGGACAGTCTGTGGTGCTACTTGGCGGTGTCGGATGCACTGATACATAATGTCCCAGAGGTTCTTGGATTCAGGTCTGGGGTGCCAGTGAGGGCCAGTCAATGGCATCAATGCCTTCGTCATCCAGGAACTGCCTACACACTCTGGCCGCATGAGGCCGGGCATTGTCCGCCACCAGGAGGAACCCAGGGCCCAGTGCACCAGCGTAAGTTCTAACGATGTGTCTGAGGATTTCATCTTGGTACCTAACAGCGGTCAGGGTATCGTTGGATAGCACGTGGAGGTCTGTGCGACCCTCCAAGGATATGCCTCCCCAGACCATCACTGACCTACCACCAAACCGGTCATGCTGGTTGATGTTGCAGGCTGCATAATGTTCACCATGGCGTCTCCAGACTCTTTCACGTCTGTCAGTTGTGCTCAGTGTGAACCTGCTCTCATCTGTGAAGAGAATGGGGCATCAACGGCGGACCTGCCAATTCTGGTGTTCTTTGGCGAATGCCAATCGAGCTACACAGTGCTGGGCTGTGAGCACCGGTCCTACTAGAGGACGTCGGGCCCTCATGCCACCCTCATGGAGTCTGTTTCTGACAGTTTGGTCAGAAACATGGACAACAGTAGCCCACTGGACGGCCCTGTCTAGCTCTCCTCGTGTAATGGCCCATTTCCTGAATCTCTTCCATGCTCTTGAGACTGTACTAGGAGACACAGCAAACCTTCTTGCGATGGCACATATGGATGTGCCATCCTGGAGGAGCTGAACTATCTGTGCAACCTGAATGGGCTGCAGGAACCGCCTCATGCTACCAGTAGTGACAAGAACACTAGCAAAACTAGAGAAGAATCAGTCAGGAACGATAAGGAGAGGGCAATTGTCTGTGACCACTACCTGCAAAACCATTCCCTTTTTAGGGGTTCTCTCGCTGTTGCCTCTCCAGTGCACGTGTTGTCACTTTCATTTGCACCAAAACAGGTGACATTGATTCACAATCGCTTATGCTCCCTAACTGGACAGATTGATATCCCTGAAGTTTAATTGACTTGGTGTTATACTGTGATGATTACGTGTTCCCTTAATTTTGTTGAGCAGCGTAGTTATGTATAGAGGTCAGATTTTGTTCTAGGAGTTAGTGTTTTGCTTAGTTTTTTGGGGTAAAACTAGGGTTAAGGAAATAGGATTTTAAATGGGAATAATGTTTGGGGTCTGCAAAAGGATGTCCATGCACTGATGCATGATTGTATTTGCTGCTTATAAAGGCGTCACACGTCTTTCTCCAGTACTGTGCCTAACAAGTGTCGACCCTTAGTCTGTTTGATTGGTGTCGGGCCAGCAGCTCGCAAACACACACGAACAAACATACACACAGTAACTTGGTAAAAACACCAAGCGATCACGTCTCACATTTACACTGGAAAAGTGCTCCGCTCTTGTCTCCCAACCCCTTTGCTGGGAGACCAGAGTACTCGGGTGGGGGGGGTGGGGCTAGAGGCTAAAGGTCATTGGCTGTGCAGTTGAGGCAGGTCGAAGGGACACTCACATGCCTATTTTCACAAAGCTACACCGGGATGAGCAAGCACACACACGTCAATAGCATATGTCTGATAACCCGTACCTCTTCCTCCAGTGAAACAGATAAGTGGCTGTTAAACCCGTTGCCCAGTCGGATCCTCGCGCTACTGTCAGTTACTATTAAGAAAACAGCTAGCCTGGAGGCTCTCATTCATCACCAATATTGTCATCACTGCTGATTTCATCTCTCCCCTCCCGCTCTCCCTTTCTCTCTATTACTCTCCTTATTTCTCGCTCTAGCATTCCCTTTCTTTACCTGTGTCTCTGTCTCTTTCGGTCATACAGTTATGCTTGCAGCACAATGATGTTGAATAGTTCCCTGGAGTTGACAAATAGTGAGAATCAATTGGCTATCACACGTAGGGGCACATACACATCAATCCCTCTCCCAAACCTGGTCAATGAATGATCTCTGTTTTGCTGCTGCAGTATTTAAATCCCCACTAGCCTTAATGCTTACCCCTCTCCATGTCCTCGCCAGACAACCACTCTCTCTTTGTCTCAGTCTCCCTCCCTTTCCCTCTCAATCTCTTTCTCTTTTTCTCTCTCCCCTGCTCTCTCGCTCTCCTCATTCTCTCTTTCCCTCTCATTCACTCACTCTCTTCCTCTCTGCAACTGTGACGATGAGGCGTCTGTTGCCAGGGCAACGGGAGGCGGCAGGGCAGCAAGTGACAACCCGTGTTAATTCCTTCACCCATGAACCCCACGGGACGGCAGGCATTCATCTTCATCACACACACACACACACACACACACACACACACACACACACACGGTCAGAGCGTGTCTGTCTCCCTCAGCCACTGCAGTAACGACATCACTCAACCACCGACGTCCGGATAACTGCACTCATTGCCGTCTTTTACGCATTCTCTCCCTCACGCTCTCTATCTCGCCTGTGCGCGTGTTTGTGTGCGTTGTATTAGTAGTCTTGAATGGTTCAGAGAAGTAGCAGCTTAACACACAGCAGTCTAATCTCTTTGATAGATTTCTCAGAGGGATTGCTTCACATTTGCTTTACGTCTCTGATATGTTAGCCAACTTGTTTTGAATCACTTCCTCTCTCTCTCTCTTTTCCTCTCTTGATTCCTCTCCACTTCCGTAAGATCAAAGGTGAAGATGTTCTTGTTCTTCCCTTTTATTTCCAGGCCATTCCACCCTCGTTATACAGCTCTGCATCCATCCAACCAGCACAGAAACAGATCCCTCCATCTCCCAACAGCCCGGAAGAGTGCCGCACATCACCAACAACACGGACCTGAACATGCAGACGGTGGCCCAAATAGTGCCCTTTTCGCCTTCACAGTGCCCTGCTTTTGATCATGCCCTGGTCCAGCAGTATGCACTACACAGGGATTGGGTCATAATTTGTCCGTCTTCACTGCGGGGATGAGAGGGGCATGAATGATGTGGTCGTTGTGAACGTGAAGGGAGCGGGTATGGGACCCTGGGCCTTGTGGGTACAGCTGTAACATTTAACAGAAGGTCACTGACCGCAGTAAGATGGGATAGGAATGGCTGCTGGCCATGTCTTCACCATTTTAACATCATGCAGCAGAAACACACACACACACACACACACGGAGTAGGAAATGGCATGCTCACACACACGCACCTCAACACTTGCACATAGTCATACACACACAGGCGTGTTCATTCTCCCAGAAACAATCACACATTCATACACTTGTCATTTGTGTGTAAATGCCAGTGCACGGCTTTTGCTGTGGTAATAGAAAGAACCATCCAAGCTTGAGAAGAGTTTGTTAAAGAGGCAATCTGCAATTCAAACAATAATAAAGAGACCACCTAACCAACGTTCTGCGAAAAATCTGAGGGATGGGGCCGGATTAACTTAACCTGGTTCAAATGTATGCAGAGCTATGGATACAAGGAGTATTGCAGTTGTAAAACTGATTTGGACTGCTGCCTTGTCTCATCGTGCTCTAGCAACTATTTCTGTATAACTGGGGAGAACCAGTTGAACGGCCAGGGTTTTAAGAACCTTGGCGCGATGTAGATCTAAAGACATGTCTCAAACTGTTACTCTCACAAACTTGCTGTGAAGTTGTTGAGACAATGACATAATCAAAAATTGCACATTAGACAGTTGTGAGGAGAGAAAAATCTGGGTGAAAAATCTGACGCTATCTCTCTGTGCAAGGCAATTTCTGCCTGGGCAGCTTCTTTCGTGCATCCCTCCAAAACGGGACAAATGCAGATGCCAAATCTAGTTTGGACATTGTGTGCAAGCTGACAAATATACACTTGCCCTTAATTTAAAAGTAAAGCATTTACATACATATTGCAGATTGGTTAATTAATGTTATGTATAATATATACATGAAATATACATGAATGTACAGTTTATGTACACATTTAACAATTTACAGTAACGGAGGCAGGCAGATGAGCAGAGTTGGAAAAGACTTATAGTGCAGCTATTAAGTTAGCAGTTTGGAGGTGTCTTGATTTGATGAGCAGTCCTGTTAGTCTCTGCAGGACAGACGCATGGTTGCTAAAGGCCACAGCACTGGGGAAAGAAACTACTCGAGTGGTAGATGTTGATGGTCATGACTGACCTGTATTGCCCCCCTGCACAGTGAGTCAATGGTTACAACTGTAAACAGGATGTGAAACCCCTTGTTGATGTCAGAATGGGGATAACCTTTTGCTCCTTAAGTACAATTACAAACGCCCAGAATTTCACATGCTCACTCACTTAAAGCAGATTTGTGGCGAGAAGACGTTGCCTGCGTGGCACCACACATAATAAACACACACACACACAGTTGCTGCGTTCCCTGAGGAGGGTAGATTGAATCAGCTGTGTAGCTGAGTGTCGGCTTGGGAGGTAAACGTGGTTAGGGTGGATCCGCAGACACACAGACTCCACTGAGAGACACACTAATGAATAGGAACATACTAGAGACCCTGTCCTCTGAGCACAACGGGCTCTCTATAGTGTACTGTAGTTCTAGTCAACCTGGTCCTGGGTGGCTCGGTTGGCAGGGCGCAGTGCTTTACACACCAACGTAGTGGGTTCAATTTCAGTACAAAAAAGTAAAGCAATGCAATCATCCACTTGGGAAGTCGTCACAAGTGGACGTTGTACATGACACAATGATACATGATATAATTCACAAACGAAGGCTTGATCTGTATCGCTGGAGTGTTTCAAATTGCCCAACAGAAACCTAAAAGCCCATTTAGAGCTTACTGTAAACGCGGTCTCCGCGACCGTGATGCCTTCATTTGTACATTGCACTACGAAAAGACCTTCAGGGTTTCTAAATGAAAAATTCCCCTGGTACATTTTTCCAAAATGCGACAGATATGGTCCTTCAAAACGGCCCCCAAGACTGCGCCTGTAACACCACTGCACTGCTTTATAACAGTCAGTTCATATCGTACCGCAGTCTATTCACCCAACCGGAGAGATGCTGACACTGTCAGTTCATAACCTCAAGACACAAGTTACAACACATGACTTTAATACCAGCGAGAGAAAGAGATGGAGAGAAATCCCTTCAACCAGTCATTCATGCTTGATCATTTGAGCGCACAGCCAGCTAGTGATACCAAGACGGCTTTGTCTTTGGTGCTCTGTTTGAAGTGAAGGCTCCACTGGGACTGGCTGTAAAGAGAGTGTCTGCGTGCGTGCATGTTTCATGAAATTTACTTGCGTGACAGATTTCAATACAGCCAAACAAACACGGTTGTCCCCTCCCCACTGTGCCTCTCGGAGACAGACAGAAAACAGTAGGGATTAGCGCTAGATCATGATTGGGTGGGACGGTGGGCCGAAGCGGATGTTGACGACGTTGATTGGAAGGCGCCAGGTGAGGACGTGCGTGGTCTAACACTGCGCGGGCTCAGGAGTTAGCCTAGCGTTGATTAGACATTGTGGCTTTAATTACTGCGTAGGGTGTCATCATCCGCTTTGATTAGGCAGTAGAGGAGGAGACGAGAGAATGACGAGAGTAGAGGAGGACAGGTGTGTGTACTCGACACAGACCCAACTCTGCCTGGACACATACACAGACCTACACATCTGCTTTTGTCTAATGCCAGATAAACAAGGACCGGAGTCAAGACAGGAACTGTTGACTGCCTCTAGTTCTCTGTAATTACAGTATCCATACACACACACACACACACACACACACACCAAAAACATTTTACATCATTTTCCTTCTTCGTAGAAAACTAGAAAGCGCATTTATTCGATACCCAATTTAAAAGCAATGACACAGGCCCCAGGAGTAGGGGTGAAACTCTAAAGGAATTACTCAGCAGTAACAACTTGACAATAATTTGGAGTGGAAGAAAACTCAACTGGCATAACAGACATCTTGTTTGTATTTCTGGTTCTGTATCTGGGGAGGGAGCGATGGAGGGAGGGAGGTATAGCAACAGAGATGGGTGGGGGTAGAGAGAGAGAAGGAGGGAGTTAGAGAGAGGGAGAGAGGGATGGAGGTAGGGCAACAGAGAAGGGGGGGGGAAGAGAGAGAAGGAGGGAGTTAGAGAGAGGGATGGACAGGATAGGGAGAACAGGGGTTGGGTCAGCAGGCGAGAGAATTTCAGCATTGGAGCATGTAGTATTGAGTTATCAAGACGTCTTTTCTCTCATTTCCTCACTCTCTACCAATGAGCACACGGTTTCAAATCACACGCACACAAAATAAAAACTGCAGATTGATTGTGAGTGTGTGTTCAGCATTACTGTTGGGCCAGCACTAAGCTATGATCAGGGGATTTCAATGTACCTGCCAGTTGTAGGCTTGGCCTAGTGATTAGCCAGCTCTCGTTAAAAACCTCCCATCATACATAAAGGTACAAGATTTATCTTAAAACAGTTTAAGAGAAGGTTGTATCCCTTTCTATCCATGCTATTTCTATGACTTAACTCTGTGGTGTGGTCTTCTCTGTGAGTGCAAAGCACATTAACCTGGGATTGGCAGAGCCCCTCCCCAAAGCAACTTTCATTGCACAGTAAATTACAGGGAACATTAGGTATTCTGTGTCATGACAATTTCTCCATGTCAGCCAGCAACAAACAGAGACAGCACGGGTCACCGTTAGCCCACGAAAACATTCAGTCACTAATCAGCTCCATCGCAAACATGATTACATCTCAAATCACATTAGCCCCAGCATGCTAGCTGGCAGGATGGCCAAGTCAGAGGGGGGAACAATACACGTTCTGAGGTAGATGGGAAAGGAGGGAGGGATGGATGGAGAAAGAGAGGGGTGGGATAAATGAGATAAGGACAAAAAGAAGGTGGGACAGACACATATGAAAAGCAACACCTGCAGAAAAACACCCGCTTGTTCTTAATCCCCTTGAAACCTACCTCAACCATTAAAACAGGAGGTTATCCCTCTAGCACAACAATGGTATATCACCCCATTAAAACAGGAGATATTTTAACCGGCCAGGCTGTTACCATCTTAATGCTATGGCTACTGGCATTGTATATCCCTTACATTAACCCTCTAAAGAGTAATCTTTCTCCCTTAACCCACATTAACCCCTTCATGCTACTCGCCCCCACAGACACATTCACAGGTCTCTGCATCACCCCTCTCTCACATAGCCAGCATATAAACCATGAATGACCCAGCGCCCACACACATGATCTCTTCCCTTTCCACTGCCTGAGTACAGAGCTTTCAAATAATTACAGGGTGTGCTGGCTTTTTCTGCGTTCGAACACTCAAACAGTGGGTAGCTGCGCCGGGGGTGTTAGTGCTGGGCTAGAATAAAAGACCTGCATGCCCAGTAGCATTGCTGAGCTGGGGCTGGACACTCCTGCAGCCTGACCTCTGACCCTGAACAAGTCCAGGTTGCATGCCGCCTGTGAACTCCACTGGCTCCCCGAGAACCCAACAAATTGAATACAAGATCCTCCTTCTGACCTACAAAGCACCACCTTGCCCTTTTTAATTTCTCAGACCTTGTTCTGCCCTACCAACCCCACAGTCACTCCGTTCCACCACAGCAGACCACCTTGTCATTACCCGGTCCGAGCTTCAGCAACATTGCCGTCTGTGTGCTTCTAGGCCCTGAAACCCTCTCCCTCCAGCCGCGGATTTGAATCCACCCTGGAGCAGTAATTGTGCACCGAAGGCAGCACCATAGACCGGTGAACATATCTGGGCCACTAAGACTTTTATCTGACTGTACATTATCTGTGAGTTACAATGCTTTCTCAATGGAAGCTGTACGTTGCCAGACAGCAATGATGACGAGCAATTAATTGACTGACATACAGGCTGACAGACAAGTCAAGAATAATTAGCACCTCACATTTTTACTTTTAAGACTTTCCCAGAGCAACATAGTTACTCCCATGTGCATATTACTGCTGACTAGAATGACTGTTTTGATATAGTTTCTCTTCTCAGTTGCTCACACTGGCCTGATCAAAGGCTACAAATAGACCAATGGCAACCTTGATAGAGCTACATGCTTTTATAGCCTATTTATAATGAAAGTTTAAAAAAATATACGGACTGTACAGTGTCCTGAAAGGTGGATTGGTAGTATAGGCACACACTGCATACTGTCTCAGATATTAAGGTGGTTTCTGTAATATTAGCTTAATCTATTATCATTTTACTTCCTCAACTCATTTAGACATTTCAACACATTCTATACATTCCCCTTATTTAAGGGCACAAAAGCAATAGGATAGATTAAGATAATGTCCAAATTAATTAAATACCAAGCTGTTTGCAATTGCTGAGCTCACCAGGAATGTACTCATTTGTAATGATGTTACGAACCGTACTAGAGCTGTTTGGAATGAAGCTGTATTGCCACTCTGGACTCCCTTCAGTTCTTCTGTCCCTCACCACCGCCATCATCTTAGTCTTTACTGCCTCACTCAGACCACCTGAACAATATAATCACCATGATAGGACAGCCTACCCTAGCAGCCTAGCAATAAGTACTGTCGACTCTAGTTTTTTAGTGGCAAAGTATCCTAAACAAGGCCTGCCGACTGTACCTCCTTGAGACCCTTTGTCTTTTCCTTGAAAATGTGCTGAAGGAGGTTGGAGGGAAAGTGCAAAGGGAGAGATTGAGGGAGAAAGAGACAAAGGAAGAATAAACAAATAAACAAGAGGTAAAAAGAATAAAGAAGTTTGAACAGAGCCGATGTCACTAAATCACTCTGTTAAGTTTGGCTGGGCAGGCTGACTCACATTTAGGACCACTCCCAGGGCCTTCTCCGACTTGTGATTAGCCCATCAATGGGTCTCAAGCCTTGGCTCAAGTCTGTTTGAAGTATGCCTCCTAACACCCCAAGCCCTCTTCCAGATGGAACTCATTGAGCTGAGAGCAGTTCGAGAGGTGTAGGGAGAGCTGCACAGAGACACAATGGCAGATGAAAAGAAGGTATTGTAGGTGTGTCAGGAGAGGAAGCAAAAAGGTGAGTGTATTACAGAGAGGAGGGCCGTTGAACTGCAATTATATATGTTATGTATGTTGAAGACACTGAGACAGAGCTTTGAAGTGGGTATGTTCTATACTGTGTATGCTGCAAACACGCTTGTACTATACCGTCGCAAGTTGATTTGCACTTGAAAAGGAGGGAAGGCTGCTGAGCTGCGTTGAGGATGCCATGAGCGGGATATTCCCATCACAGGATCTATAACGTAACCTGACGGAAAAACTTTGCACGGCGAGGTAAAACACCGGTCTTCCGAAACCTCACAGTGCTGAATCAATACATCATTGTGGAGTCCGTAAAATAAAGTTTAAACACAGGACACATTGATTCGAGGTTCTTCTCGTTTTTTGTATATTATGTTGCTTTGAAAGTCAAATTTTCATACGAAAATAATACACAAATTACAGTAAAATAATACGGCAGTGTGTTTATATTGTTCCCTAAAATTAAAAGTGAAATACAGAAGTACAGATTAGCCTAAGTACATATTGATTGACCCCACTGTTCCAAGTGTTTCCTTTCTTACACTTTGCATTTCTCTAACAATAGAATCACTAAATTCTCAGTTTGATAATAAAACAAATACAATTACATTGGGAAATCACATCTTTAGAACACAAGTGAGCTCTGAACCTTGTGTGTCTAACTACCTTTTTAACCACGAGGCAAAATTGGCCATTAACACAGTGCTTAATGATGGATTAATACTGCTTAATACTCAAACTTGGCGTGATGTTAATCGAATGTTGAGACGCAGTCGTACGTCCCAATCGGTCCCAATACTGGCATACTAGCTTACTGTATAGCTATTAAACTATATAACTACTAGTATGCAATTTGAGATTTTGCGAAAGTATTAACGTAATAGTTAACGTAATAGTTAACGTAATAGTTCCGTCTGTGGAACGGAAATACCGCAACGTCATTTCGATATTAACAAACAGTTAACCCTTACATTCCCAATGTGAGGGTTGAGAAAATTCCACATTGAGTAATTCCACACTCAAACTGTATTAAGTTTTAGAAGCCATTTTATTACAGCAATGAATATAACTCCATTAAAGAACAGCAATACCATAGATCACAGTTTACAGTACCACCTGGTTACGTCACTGCTATGAAACAATGCAGAGGAAATGTTTAGACTCAAGAACGTAACCGCCTGGAAATGCATTAGATGCCTCTCCAGGAATGTTTGGAGATGGGAATGGTTGGCAATGGGAGGGGAATGTAGTGACACGAGTGGGTCCAGTGATGGATGGATGCGGTGGTGTGGGTGTGTGCGTGCGTGCCCGTGTGCATATCTGTGGCCATTCATCCTATCCGTCAGGCAAGACATCTCCCACAGGCGCGCTCTAACTCAGTCCGTTCCCCTCCGCCTCTCTCGATGCTGGGCGGGACCAGGGAGGAGAGGACGGTTAAATAGAGTTGTTTATCCACTCCTCGCCGGAGCTGTCGCCTAGGTGACAGAGCCCAAATGAAAGCAGTACCGGTGAAATATGACACTGATGATAGGCTGCCTGCTCCGGACTGGGATGGGAATGACTTGATCCTCCGGAGTCCTTCAGATGAGCTGGTGGGAAGTAGTGTGTGTGTGTATAATAGGGTCCGTCTTGCTGTTTCAGTAGACAATCAGGGTGGTGATTCTGTGGGGAATGACTTTGAAAGAACGCACACAATCAGGGTGGGACAGAGCAGGGGAACACTAAAAGGGCCTGACATTTCTTTTTGAATTGATGGGTTTAACCTCCTAGTACACGCGTGCACACAAACAAAACACACAAACACACACATCTCTTCCCTTAGTTTCCTTTCCTTATTTCCTGTTGAGAAGGGGGATTGGCGACAAGGGAACAAGGGATGCTCAGGCCACAAGACAGGGGTCACCAAAAAAGTTTGACGGAATTGGTCTGTCAACTCTAGTATAATTGGAAGAAATGTGTGTGTTCTACAAAAATAAACAACTAAGTTGGACAACCAGTCACACCAGATTGACAGAAACAAAAAAACTGCCTCAAGACACAGTGTCCTCATGGTAAAGCTTTAAGCACGCAGTCACGCTCCCTCCCAATCTTTCCTGAGTGGTGTGGGATGCAACTGACAACCATATCAGTGCCACAATGGCCCCTTTTTCAGCTGCCGAAGTAGTGGGTTATTAGCATTTGAAGGGAGTATGAGAATATGGCATGACATTCATGAGAAAGATGCTAGAACTTCTAGTACTGATCTGAACTTTTCTCACAAAATTCCCTGACAACAACAGTAAGGGAAATGAGAAGGGAAGACTGACAGAAACACTGACACTGTGAAGAAAGTCGAAAGAGAGAGAATTTGGAGAAGTAGATGCTGAACAGAGAGATACTGCTTGTCTCCCTTCCCAACCTTTGACTAAGTCAAATGTGCCACACACGCATGCGCACAGACACATACACTCATAACAGTTCTTGACAGGTTTCCTGCCAAGGGGCCTTCACCCTGATAACAAAACTTCAACAGGAAGCAGTAAGAATGACAACACTGCCTACTGTACCTCCAGTTAAACAGAGAGGGGGACAAAAGGAGAGAGAAAGTGAGAAAGAATATGAAGGATTGTGAGAGAGAGGTGCGCATTGCAAGAGGGAGACCTTGAAATGTTCTTGAATGGAAGGCAGTTGGACAGCCTTTGGGACACAATGCTCCTGAAATCAATTAACGACCTGCCAGCCGCATCCCAGTTTCAGAGACACACACACACCACCCTGACTGAAATAAATTGCACACACACACACACACACACAAAGTGACACACTGATTTGAAGGAGAGCAGCTGAGTGGGAACCATACAGGGAGAGGGTCAACGTCTCTTAACCTCCTTGACCTCTTGACCTTTCACCCCTTGTCCTCTTTGGAGAACAGAACAGGAAGTTTGTAAACAAAGCCATGGACTCAACTAGAGAAATGTGTCACAGGCATAGTTTGTGCAGTGAAAGACCCGACTTGCATCAGCTGGGTTTTAGTTCAGTTGGCTAAAATAGCTGGCAGACAGTTGATAGTCCTATTTCAAGGAAGGAATAATGACAGATGAGAATAGAAAAAGTAAGAACAAGTGACAATAAAAATTAAGCTGGAAAGAAAAAAACTGTTCACTTCAACTACACTGAACAAAATTATAAACGCAACAATTGTTTTTGCCCCCATTTATCATGAGCTGAACTCAAAGATCTAAGACTTTCTCTACGTACACAAAAGGTCGATTTCTCTCAAATATTGTTCACAAATCTGTCTAAATCTGTGTTAGTGAGCACTTCTCCTTTGCTGAGATAATCCATCCACCTCACAGGTGTGGCACATCAAGATGCTGATCAGACAGCATGAGTATTGCACAGGTGTGCCTTAGGCTGGCCACAATAAAAGGCCACTCTAAAATGTGCAGTTTCACTGTATTGGGGGGTCCGGGGGGGTCCGAAAACCAGTCAGTATCTGGTGTGACCACCGTTTGCCTCACGCAGTGCAACACATCTCCTTCGCATAGAGTTGATAAGGTTGTTGATTGTGGCCTGTGGAATGTTGGTCCACTCCTCTTCAATGGCTGTGCGAAGTTGCTGGATATTGGCAGGACCTGGAACACACTGTCGTATACGCCGATCCAGAGCATCCCAAACATGCTCAATGGGTGACATGTCCGGTGAGTATGCGGGCCATGCAAGAACTGGGATGTTTTCAGCTTCCAGGAATTGTGTACAGATCCTTGCAACATGGGGCAGTGCATTATCATGCTGCAACATGAGGTGATGGTCGTGGATGAATGGCACAACAATGGGCCTCAGGATCTCGTCACGGTATCTCTGTGCGTTCAAAATGCCATCAATAAAATGCACCTGTGTTCGTTGTCCATAACACACGCCTGCCCATACCATAACCCCACCGCCACCATGGGCCACTCGATCCACAACGTTGACATCAGCAAACCGCTCACCAACACGACGCCATACACGCTGTCTGCCATCTGCCTTGTACAGTGAAAACCGGGATTCGTCGGTTACGACGACGAACTGCAGTCAGGTCGAGACCCCGATGAGGACGGCGAGCATGCAGATGAGCTTCCCTGAGATGGTTCCTGACAGTTTGTGCAGAAATTCTTTGGTTATGCAAACCGATTGTTGCAGCATCTGTCCGGGTGGCTGGTCTCAGACGATCTTGGAGGTGAAGATGCTGGATTAGGAAGTCCTGGGCTGGTGTGGTTACACGTGGTCTGTGGTTGTGAGGCCGGTTGGATGTACTGCCAAATTCTCTGAAACGAATTTGGAGACGGCTTATGGTAGAGAAATGAACATTCAATTCACGGGCAACAGCTGTGGTGGACATTCCTGCAGTCAGCATGCCAATTGCACGCTCCCTCAAAACTTGCGACATCTGTGGCATTGTGGTGTGTGATGGAACTGCACATTTTCGAGTGGCCTTTTATTGTGGCCAGCCTAAGGCACACTTGTGCAATAATCATGCTGTCTGATCAGCATCTTGATGTGCCACACCTGTGAGGTGGATGGATTATCTCGACACGGAGAAGGAGAAGTGCTCACTAACACAGATTTAGACAGATTTGTGAACAATATTTGAGAGAAATAGGCCTTTTGTGTACATAGAGAAAGTCTTAGATCTTTGAGTTCAGCTCATGATGAATGGGGGCAAAAACATGGGGGCAAAAAAGTGTTGCATTTATAATTTTGTTCAGTGTATTAATGAGATAACACACAGGTAAGAAACAGAAAGAGAGAGATTAAAATAGGGAAGTAGGCAGTTGTGATGACACGGTGGGGGGGGGCTTATCTTTGTCTCTATGGTAACCATGTCTCTGGGTGTTTAGTAGAAGCCCTGAACTTCCTGCTGCTGCAACCAATCAGGAACCAAGGATTTCAGGGCCAGGGTTAGTGTCTATTTAGGTGGAGCTCAGTTACAACAAGGGGCCATGGACACAGAGAAAATACAGAGAGAATATAATGACAGAGAGAGGACAATAGAGATTGAGTGAAAAATATAAAGAAAGAAAAAAGAGGGAAGGAAAAGAGCCAGGGAGAAGAGGAAATAGGAAGTTTGAAACAGACATGAAAGAAAGGAGGGAAAAGAGAGAGTGAAAGGGAGGTGAACAAGAAGGAGGGCAGTAAATGAGGAGGATGAGAGGCAGAGAAGATGAGAAGCAAACTTTTAGCAAAGCAGTGTAGTGACAGAGCAAAGATAAAAAGACTAATCACTCTCCATTTGTAAGGGCACTTCGCTTAGGGTTCCTCGTTAACTAGACCCAAGTCCCAAATGTAACCCAAGAGCTCTACATATAGGCCCGTTGGGCTCTGGGCAAAAAGTGCGCTAGCAAATAGGGTGCCATTTAGAACACAAACTAGCACTGTCTGGAGAGAGAGAGAGAGTCGTACACTATTTAGTTTTTCTGTTCTTCTCTACAGAGTCAGGTAGTCATTTAAAAAGAACAGGAGTGGCAATGATCAGAACTTGGAAAATCAAATGCGTTTTGGTCTTGTTATAGCCTCAAGGTTTAGATACAGATATAAAACTTCTTAAGAAGCCCCTAAAGGTTCTTTTTGGTGTCCAGCTAACCTTTTAGTGTACAGAGTGCTCTGTGAACGTCACAACATACATTCCTAAGAGCCAGGGTATATTCATTCAGCCAAAAAACACCTTTAGTTGATAATGGTTTTGCCAAAACAAATGAAACCAAACAAATTGATACAGACACCTGCAATTTTGCAAACAGAAAATGTGTTTCACAAAATTTTTCACAACTAAATGCCAAACTTAGCACAGACCTGGGTCTTGCACTTCAAATATCACTGAGATTAGACAGAGTATGTTAAAGAGATTAGACAGAATATGTTAAAGAGATTAGACAGAGTATGTTAAAGAGATTAGACAGAGTATGTTAAAGATATTAGGCAGGGTACATTAAAGAGATTAGGCAGAGAATGTTACAGAGATTATGTTAAAGAGAGTATGTTAAAGAGATTTGGCAGAGTATGTTAAAGAGATTAGACAGAGTGTGTTAAAGAGATTAGACAGAGTATGTTAAAGAGATTAGACAGAGTATGTTAAAGAGATTAGACAGAGTATGTTAAAGAGATTAGGCAGAATGTGTTAAACAGATTAGACAGAGTATGTTAAAGAAATTAGGTAGAGTATGTTAAAGAGATTAGGCAGAGTATGTTAAAGAAATTAGGCAGAGCATGTCAATGAGATTAGACAGAGTATGTTCAAGAGATTGACCAGAGTATTTTCAAGAGATTAGGCAGAATATGGTAAAGAGATTAGACAGAGTATGTTAAAGATATTACACAGGGTATGTTAAAGAGATTAGACAGAGTATGATAAAGAGATCAGACAGAGCGTGTTGAAGAGATTAGACAGAGTATGCCTACCAGTCACATTATAATCCATTTGAAAAGTCCTACCTTTTATATTTATTCTTTATTTTAAACAATGCTTTACAAGATGAAAAGAGTGAAAGATTCTTGTCGTTATAACAAATCAGTACATCCCCTTCCCCAAATGACCTTACGCACAACTAAACCTCATTAGAAGGTTGGTGAAGATATGTTTAACACAGGGTGAAGTCACTGTTAGACAAGGAGATGTCACCTTTTTAAAAGGAGGCCATTTCATTGGAGTGATCATGTGACCAGAGTGCGCCTTTAAATTGACTACTAACTTGTATAGAGTGTGATGCGTGCCATTTTCTGTTTTATCCAAAGAATCAATTTCCTCTGCCTTAGAGCAACGACAAAAGCCTACATCCAAGATGACATATGGAAGAGCATACTCAATCCAACAGCAGGGTTTTCACAATATGGATTTATGGATTTACAACTCTCAATACAGAAAAATAAGAAATGTTTTTGTAGCATTGAAACCAGACCCCTTTCCATTGGCCAGACGGACTACATTACTTAGTGCATGAAAGTGAAGTGATGTCAAGTCTACAGAGATTGGAATAGAATCGCTGTGTTGCTCAGAGGTCGCAGTGCTGAACATTCTCTATTGTCAGTTATTTTATAGTACCAATTTTCTACTGTCTTTAGCATTTTAATCAAATTTTAGAAATCCATTCAAAAACTTATATCATATTTTCATAATATTTATACTATGTATTTCAGCTTTGTCATCAAAACTGAGTACACAAATCTATTGAAAAATAACTGTTTCTAGAATTAGACAGGTAGTTATTGCATGGCTATCCCATCAATAAGAATGACTTGTGGGTGGGTAAGATGTCGAATAGGGCTGCTTTGCCATGTCGCACTACAGCAACTTCTTGTTGTTGGTCGGGCACCGGCAAGCTTGATAGCGGTCGTTGACCAGTAAATTCTTCAAGCAGTGTGATAAGAAGCAGAACAGTTGACAAGATGTGGATCGGAATACGCAAACCCACACACACTCACACACATATTCACTCTCAAATACCCTAGTTCACACTAACTGCGAATTCCGTCTGCTCTGATGTGATCCGTACAGACGAACTGCAAAATTCCTGAATTCCTGAGTGAGCCAGCTTTGTCTCGCTACAATGGAAATGCTCTCATGGAGGGAGACCAATGTGTGTGAGTGTATGTGAGTGTGTTCATTCTTTTATCACACCAATGGTTATTTCATAATGCACATATTCATATTACAAAGAGCCTCTGGTCACACACTCTTGTCCCCCTACACACAAGCATACGCATACACACACACGAAGGCAGTGAAAAGAGCAAGGCTATTCCTGTCTTTGTAGTTACTGGGAAGAGAATCTGCTAAGATCAAGAATGCCTCCACTTGGAGTAGTTACACCACAGGAAATATCAGACAAGATGAAGACAATGAAACGGCTGGGTTGAAAAACACAGACCCAAGGACATCGAAGCTGCATGGACCGAGAACATTCACATCTCTCTGGTACTGTAGTTAAACATAGCGAAGGGTTTCTGTACAAGTACTAAGCCATTATAAACAATCAGAGAATGAGCCCTATTCCAGAGCATTCACAGACAGCTAAGCTTATAATAAATTATGCTGTACTATCAGTAATAATAAGCCACATGGTAAATCATTTAATTAAAGAAACTTAGTGTCAAGTTTTGTTTGTCATACCAACAGGGTACATGTTATGGATCACTCAATAAAACGTTAACTTGCAAGTTTCCTCACAATAATGCAATCACAATAAAAATAATAGTTTAAATTAAGTTAATAATAAGGACACAATAATAACAAACCCCGTAATCTGAATAAAGATTAAGAAAGAGAGAAATGTGGCGAGTGTTAAAGGTGTATCAGGTGGGGATGTTTAAATTGTGCCATCATGGGTACAGAAATGTCAGGTGTGCATGTCACATGGAATTGAACCCGCAACCCTGGTGTTTCTATGTCATGCACGAACAGCTGGGCAATACAGGACCATAGACAGATGCCATCCAGTGTGAGGTGCATTCATAAAGACATAGAGGTTATCAATGGCTTGTTGGCTGCTGTGACTATCCAGATTCACATGGCTCTGCATACCGTGTTCCTCCGTTTTCTGCTTCTCTCCTTGTTTTCACCCGATTCTTTCCCTTTCTTTCTCTTTTCACTCGATCCCTGTTCTCAGGTGAAAGCTTGTTTCCGTCAATCATTTTCTCCTTTTTATGTCACCATACTGTCCCTCTTTCTATCTGTCTTCTCTCATCTCTCTCTTTCTTGCTTTCTACTTCCTCTAAGCTTTAGCTTGTTTCTAATCTGGAACTTCACTGACAAGCCGCACTGTGGTTGAGTTCATACACTCATTTAGTGGAAAACAGTTCTACGCTGAGGCTCACATGCTGACCTTGACCACCCTGACAACAAACACTCCTCAGTCACCAGGAACACGAGACAGGGAAAGCAACAGAGAGATGGAGGGAGAGGGGAAGTGAGAGGTGAAAGAGAGAGCAGAAAGATGTTAGAGATAGGCATGATAGAAAAAGGTGAAAGTGAGAGGAACGAGAGACAGAGAGATGAGAAGGTTGAACTGAGGTGGGTGACAACAAGAGGAGGTAAGATAAAGGGAGATGGTGGAGTTGAGGGAGATGAGGGAAAAAAATAAGAAAAAGAGATCTTAGATCAGACACACTAGACAGTGTCGCACGGTGTGTGTGTGCACGCGTTTTTGCGTGTGTTTACTGTTAGCTACAGTATGTACTCATCACAGGGACAGGAGCGTGACCTGTTCACACATATACACACATACACACAACACACTCGATTCCTGACAGCAAATCTGAGCTCAGAGATTAGATTAGGTATATAGTAACCTTTAAATCCTGCTGCTTTCCCGATCCTGAAACACTCCTTCTTTCACTCCTTCTTTCCTCTTCTTCCCAAAAGCTTTTAAATCCCGTTTAATCCCTCCATTCCGTTCAGATGCAGTTGTACAGCAGAGAACACAGATATGACCACACTTTTTTCTGGTCCTCTCTCTTCTCTCCCTCTCTCCGTCTGTCTCATTCCCCCACTCTTCTTCTCTCTCCCTCTGTCTCACTGTGTACTGGAACAGAGGAGGCAGTCCGATAGAGGAGCCAGTGATTTTCTGGGTCCTAGTGCCTCCTGTGTTGAGTGAAAGAATGTCATTGTTCCTTGTTGCCTTGCAAGGGGGCTTCGCAGACACGCACGCGTGCACACACATTCACATGCATGCACACACTAACACACTCAGAATGAACGTCACACAGAATGAAGTGAGCTTAGGTCTCGAGGTAATTTTCTCTCCACCAATTAGAAAAGCAGTTAGTGATCTGACAGCCATAATTAAAATGTAATGTTTCCAGACAGAGAAAGAGACATGCCTTGAAGGGAAAATCCTTAAGAGCACAAGAAAAACTACTTCAGAGTCATTCCACCTCAAAAAGCACAATAAATAGGGTTTGACAACCACAATCTGAGACTGTTCGGAAGTTGGTACTCTTGTTATTAATCTAATTGATTAAGCTTCACCAAAATTGTTAATTTCAGTTAATGGGATTCATATAATATTCTGCGACTACAGTACCTAATGTCTGCTTTTTATTCATGAATTATAAAAATTATCCAAATATATTTACAAAAGCTACCTGTGGAGCCACACAACTCAGATCACCTGAGATCACCTTAACAGCCAGTATCTGCACTGTATGTTTGGCAAGTAGAATGAAGCAGTGGCTTGGATAATTGTATATTCAATCTACATAATGTATTTTTTAAACTAACTGGGAGATTCATTCTGATAGTGAGAATATATACTGTAGGTAATATAAGACACTTATCTGACAGATACTGCCAGCAGCTACTGAGGTCTTGCTTGCATGTATTGGAGTGGAATGACTGGTGACGTATGAAGTCTGGTTCTGAAGTCCTTCCGGCTCCATGTAAAAACAATATCAGAAAAAATATATTTTGTTTCTGGGAAGCAACTAAAAACATCTCCCACTGGTATTGAAACAAATAATACAAGCACCAGCAACAACATGTGAAAACCAACCCTAGCCAAAGCATTGCACAGGCTGGTGTTCCACCCCATAGTGTACATCTGGGCAGTGAGAGTATCTCGTTGCTAGTGTGAATTGAAAATTGTATTTACATATTATGTAAATATTATTTAAATTAAATTGTTGTCACCACAATTGTTGTAGTCTACAGTAAATAGGCACTTTGTGCTGTAAAGGTGGATTGAGGTCAAATAGTCCTTAATACCGCTGCTGGAATCCACTGCAGATCTAATGAATTAATGGAAAAGGACAAATGTCAGTACAACAGAATTATTAACAAGGACATTGCCCATGTGTGATATTTTTATATTGTTTTTAGAGAACTGGCCTCCACTGCCCGTTCCTGCATTGTGATGTATCTAAAGTTCAGTATCTGAAGCAAAGAAAGGAAAATGTAAGAGAAGTCATTCCACTACAAGTGAAATGACCAGACCAATAAATTGTCACTTTGTTCATTTTCTGACAACCTGACTCAAAGATGTACAAGGTGATGGCAATGATCACGGACTACGTTAAGTCGAATGTGAAAATTATTGAGCCTATTTCAAATCACTTCATCAGTAATGGATGTGCTGCTGGACAATTCAAGAATGTGTTATCAATTTTCTACTAAAAGAGTGATTTTGTAGTGAAATGCATCTGGTCTTTTTATGCCTCAAGCAAAACCAAGTCATTTAAGTGCTGGGCACTCTGCCCTCACCCAGTGATGTGACTCTGCCCTCACCCCAGTGATGTGACTCTGCCCTCACCCCAGTGATGTGACTCTGCCCTCACCCCAGTGATGTGACTTTGCCCTCACCCCAGTGATGTGACTCCGCTCATCAGACCACACAGCAACAACAGTTTTGGGTCCCTTCATGGGACCAGTGCCCTAAGGCACTCTGATGTAGGTGGTGAGATTTGTTCAAGGGTGTGAACTGGTGGCATCCATTACATTCCTTAGGGGAATGACACCATCATTGACCCGATCGGCCCAACAGGTAAAGGCAGGTGTGAAGACAGTTTGAGACTCAGACATGTAATGAGGAGGAATCCTGAGATGGAGTCATCACACCCAATGACTGAACATGAGAAAGGAGAACTGAGTCATACATCGCTGCCTGTCTGCATGTTCTGCCACCAACAGCCAACCATCCCGACAGGCCAACACCCTGAGCCCTTTTTTCATAAGTCTCATGAACTGAGAAGGACAATGGAAGCAAAAGCATGACCCAAGCGAAGATACACCAGGCAAATGCAATGTGAAATCTGTAGCAGGACATGGTGTGGAAGGCTTTAGAAGCCTTTTTCAACTTGTTATGAATGTAGCTCTTTCCCATTGTCGGTGGATAATTGGACAACTAACAACAACAGTGCTCTAGGAAGACACCTTGCTGTAACAACTTTCAGCAACTAGGCCCAATGCAGACTCAGATGTGTATGCAATGATGACATACTCTATAATGTAAGGTTCCGATATTATCAACTGCACTTTTCACTATTATATTGTATTGCTACTGTCCATCAAAAGGAGCAAGAATTTTGGTCCAAATTGGGAACTATAATTATTCAATTTTATAAGAACCTTGTAAATAAAAATTGGTAATTTCTGAGTGATCAAATAATGTTTCTGGTATGCTAATCATATCCATTTATACAGAGTTGATTTTAGAACATCGAGAGGATGGGTGTCATGGCTTGTTGAAATGAAAAGGAAGGACCATTCCACATGTGCATGGTTTTACATTAAATATGTACAAAGGAGGATGAAACAATTGAATGAGAGGCGAGTAAATGAAAGGAAAGCTTGGATGGATTATCAAAAAACAGTCTTTTCTTATAAACAGTCCTATGTTGTGAAAACTGTTCAGTACCAATATCTCAGAATTCAATATAATTCTCTGCATTTATCTCAGTAGGGGATCGTCTCATTCCTCTCATGTTCAATACATGTCTGGCAACGGAGACTCGTTTCTCATTTAACTACATGGTCATAAAGAACATCCAAGATTATTAGCACCGGAATTAATTATCTGCACCTCATTCTGAATGAGGGAAATAATCAAATTGAACATAAAGTGAATGTGAGTCTGTGTGTGTGTGTGTGTGTGTGTGTGTGTGTGTGTGTGTGTGTGTGTGTGTGTATGTGTGTGTGTGTGAGAGCCATCACTGCTGCTTTGTCATTGCAGCACCTGTTGATCTTGATTAATTAAGTATGTATGTAAAGGATAATTAACAAGTGGCAATGCATTCTCTGGATCACAAGATGGAAGGTGATCCATGACTTGTCACCAGAGTAGAACTCAGGAGTTGCGTTATTTTGCAGAGAATGCTTAGAGAGCCATGTTGAGTTTCCTTTTATTATATTTTTGTGCAACTAAAAATGTAGAGTTGTTGCAACAAAGTTGAACCATAATCACAAATTGGACATTTTGAAATTGGGAAGGGAAGAAAAGGGAAGAAAAATATTTTACATTTAACATTTGGCAGACTTAAAGGTGCCCTATGCAGCATTTTCCATTGAAAATATCCATAATAACTCTTACTGTACCATGAGTCAACATTAAAAACAGTCCCTGGCAGAGACTGACACTATCCTCACTGCCATGGTTGCAAGTAAAACGTAGAAGGCCAGGACGTTGGTAGGCGTGTACTTCCTTGTAGGTGTGTGAGGTGAAGGCCAATGACAAGCTTTGTTTGGGTTCATGTAGCCTACACTGAACGCTCCAGAAACAAAGACATACGGAAGCAACGCGAGCATAAAGCAAACAAGGGAAAATGTTGCATTTAATGGTGAGAGCTGAAGTTTGTGTTAACAGTGATGTAGAATTGGTTACCTTTCTACTTCACAAGTAGGTTATATCACCTCATTTAGCCAGTTGGTTAGATAGTCAAGGAAATGTATGTGTAAGTTACTATGTTGATTAAGATGGAGAACCAATTATACTATGTAGGAAATAATTCAGTGTTCTTGTTTATTATATTTGTATGAGCGCAGATATGTTTTAGGAAGGTTTCTCCAAAGTCTTTGGTCGAGACAATAAACTATCGAGGTTACTTGTGTCCGAGCAGACACTCCTCGATTCCATTTCTTGCTGGAAAATAGTGTTACAACCTGGTGTTCTCTGCAAAATGTGTAAGAAAAATTAACATGCATTGTGGGTTGTTTGACTAAACATGCATAAGCAAATATTGCTCGGAAGAAGCAATTATATTGCCTTTTAGCTAGATTTAGGCTTGTGCAAACTGGTCAAAGTATGCATATTATTGTTCCAGCTAGTGCTAGCTAGCACGATTAGGGTTTCATGTTCGCTAGCTAGCCATCAACGAGTCTCTGAAATATGGCAATGCATCTAACGCAATAGATAGCCCAGATGACGTTTTGATTGGTTCTGCTGTTTACTTTGTTTATTCTGTGTTCCGTCGTTATGGAAAGGGCCCATCAACTTTAACCCCATTTGGAACGAAAGTCTGTGTTCATTGTTCCAGCATCGATGGCTGGAGGTGACACCGCTTCAAACCGGTCAGTATGCTCATAGTTAGTAATGACTACAGTATGTCAGATCCTAATGGAGTTATAGAACCGATATACACTGCCGATAGGTGGCGTTAAGTTGCATAGGGCACCTTTAAATGAAACAAAATGAATATACCATTACAAACTGGGTGGTTTGATTCCTGAATGCTGATTGGCTGATAACCATGGTATATGAAACTTTATAGCTTGGGTATGACATCAGATCACATTTTACTGCTCCAGTTATAATAGCAACAAGGCATCCCAGGAGTTTGTTGCATATTGTCAATATACCCTAGCTAAACAGGGTGTATTGTATTAATTTATTTTTTTACAATATTTTTATTGGGTTCGTTTTTATAGATGTTTTTGTACATAATTGTTTTTACTTGCAGTTTTAAAAACCAGAAATAACTTGTGGCATGGTTGGCCTACAAGGCTGTGACTGAAAGTTTTTATGTCCCAGATTCTTTGCATTTCATCTTCAACTATTTTTTAAATTACTTCGTAATGATGGACTCTTTGGACAGTGGACATTATGAGCGCTGCAGGAACTGTATATATTCTGTCCTGTTCGGAAATAAAGATGAACCCACACTTTCAGCATGACAATTGTTTACTTGCTGAGGGCTACAGGAAAGAAGTTGCTATACTAAGCAAAACAGCTTGCCTTCATAAGATATTAGAAAAGGCACTTCCTGTTCCCTTTTCTGTCTTCACATTAGGGGTGCACGATATATTGACTCAATACTGTTATCGCAATATAACGTTGTGCAATATCATAATCGAAAATGTCGCAGAAAGTATGCGATATTCCATTTATTTTGTGGAGCGATGCATCCATTGGCTGTGTGGCTTAGTTGTGTTCGATTTAGAGCCCGCTTGAAACCGCTATATAATGATCATGTTGTATTGGCCAGTTGTCCTGGCATATGCAAGTGTGAGCGCGCGGGTCCATTACATAAACATACCCTATGGAGCATACCACGTGACGTATGCACATCTCGAAAAGCGTGAGTGAAGAGAGAGATAGAGACAGCGAAAAGAGTCAGAAGAGCGAAAGAAAAGAAAGGACAGAAAAGTAAGAAGATGAGTGTGGCTCAGGGAGACAACAAAACAATGGAGATTGAAGAGGAAACATTAGTGGCCTAAAAGTTATGTGATAGACTGTAACTGTAATTTTGATCCATGTAACAAAAAGCATTACAAAAGTATAATCCAAAATAAATATAAACATCTTGGCATTAAATGGAGTCGGGAGTTTAGAAGACTGTGCGAAAAATGAGTGAGTGCCCGTTATTAACTATAGAGACAATGCTTCTAAAATGCCTTTGCACTAGATTTGAGATTTAATCAATTTAAAAAATCTCAAATAATAAATGCGCTGCCAAGAAATACAATAGGCCCCGGCTGAAACACCTGACTCTTCTATCAAACAGCGTTCAGATTCACTTTGACTACAAAGCTTTGTGTAGCTAGTTTGCAGTTTGTGTCCATGTGATCATTTGTTTTCATGTTTTCAAAATTATTTCGCTTTTAGTGTTAAGTATCATGTCTAAAAAGCCAATACCTGTGATTGGCCCTGTTTGAGAGTTGACAAGCATTCCTCTACTGTAGAGACTAAACTTGGGCATATCCTAAGAAAAACTTTTTAGATTTTAGATTAGATTCAACTTTATTGTCATTGAACGTACAAGTACAGTACAACGAAATGCAATTAGCATCTAACCAGAAGTGCAAATAGAAGGGGGCAGTAAATGTACAAGTATTAAGTATAATGTATGTACAAGTGGGATGTGTTGATGTGCAATGAAGGCAAATGCAAGTGCAAATGGCAGTTCTAAACCCCAATTTGCCGCACGTGTCTGGTACTCTGAAAAGTTGGACAGGGTTGGCAGGTCTGCTGTACCACCAGTACAACATGTCCTGTTCTGTAGACATGGTCTTTATTTATTTATTCATGTTGTACCAGTCCAATATGACTGTCAGTTGAAATAAACCCTTGTTGTTTTCTTACATCAATGGCTGCTCATTGCACTGTGCTAATGGGTCTCTCACCATCCGGCAGACAATCTTCGATGGACTGGCCATTGCCCTGTAGGGGTCCTCCCCGACAGAATTTCCCCTGGAGACTATAGCTGGCTGGTCTTTTAGAAATGAGTCACAGGATGTTCATATCTTGGACCGTGCTAACCAGCCACAGAAACGTTGTTGTTCGTCGTGGGAGTCGGTGGTGGTCTCCTACTGAATCAGTAAAGTTCTGTCGAATATCTTCCCTACCCTGGAGACTGATGACCAAGAGACATCATTTCGGGGGGATCAAGTTTGGAGGTTTCTTCATCTGCTTATTTACCCAGGGTTAAATTTTGGGTCCTTTGTTGTTCACTTTGTATATAAATTATATTTGTAACTGTCTGATACACAGTTATTTTAATATTTGTAACTGTCTGATACACTGTTATTTTAATATCTATGCTGATTACACAGTACTCTACGTTGCTGCCCAGTTCAACAACTACAAAATTCCCTTATAGATCTTAAAACTGGTGCTAAATTCTACTGAAATATACTATTCTCTAAGTCCCAAAATCAACATTTAGATGATTTCAACATTTTTATCCTTGATGGTTCTGTACACGATACAGAGTTGGTGAAGAAGCAAATAATTAGAATTGGCTTCTTTTGTACAAACAAATTGCGTCTGCCTTGTCATCATAGAATGGTTATAGTATGAGCCACTTTTATGTCAGTAATAGATTACGGTGATGTGCTATACATGCATGCCTCAGTAGTAAAACCTCTAGATGCAGTCTATCATGTAGATTTGCATTTTATTATCGGTATGAACTTTCACACACATCATTGTCTTTTACACACCTCAGTTGTCTGGGACACTCTGGCTTATAGAAGTGCCATGCATTGGTGGATGATTGTACATTAAGCTTTAATACAGACATTTCCAAATTGTCTCAACTCAAAAATAAATATGAGAATCACCAGTAATCAATGATTCTCAAGACTGGTTAGTCCAAAAGATACCACAGGTTCATACATGGAATTTCTTCTAGAATTACCTCAAGCTAAATGTTTTTGTGCCTATCCACTGAAAAAAAATAACATCAAATCTAAAAAATTATTAAGGTAATGATTCACACTTATATTTTATGAGTTTACCCAATGTAAATCAATTTAATTTGGTTTAACCTGAATTTTTGTAGTTGATTCTGTTAAGTCTCATTTGCATATATCCATGCCTTTATATATATATATATATATATATATATATATACTGCAGGCACAATTATTAGGCAAGTGAGTATTCTGATCGTATTATTATTTCTATGCACATTTTCCAACTCCAAAACATATTAACTTGAATGCTCATTGGATTGAATCATTTTCAGGTGATATGTATTTGTGTAATGAGGGAGGGTGTGGCAACAGTGAAAAAGACCTTATATCAAGGTGAGCATAACTATTAGGCAGCTTCATGACCTCAGGTAAAATGGGCCAGAGAAGAGATTTAACTGACACTGAAAAGTCATACATTGTAAAATGCCTTTCAGATGGGTGCAACACTCTTGAAATAGCTAAACTATTGAGGCGTGACCACCGGACACTCAAACGTTTTGTTGTGAATAGTCAACTGGGGTGCAAAAAATGCATGGAGAAGAAAAGACGCAAATTAACTGCAAAAGACTTGAGAAGAATTAAACGTGAAGCTACCAGGAACCCCATTATCCTGCAGTGCCACCATATTCCAGAACTGCAACCTACATGGAGTGTCCAGAAGTATAAGGTGTCAAGTGCTCAGAGACATGGCCAAGGTCAAGAAGGCTGAAAGAAGACCACCACTGAATAAGATTCACATGTTGAAGCGTATAGATTGGGCAAAGAAATACCTGAAGACAGATTTTTCAAAGATTTTATGGACAGATGAAATGAGAGTGACTCTTGATGGACCAGATGGATGGGCCTGTGGCCATCACTAATGGACACAGGGCACCACTTCGAGTCAGGCGTCAGCAAGGTGGAGGAGGGGTACTGGTATGGGCTGCTATCATTAAGGATGAGGTAGTTGGACCTTTTTCGGGTTGAAGATGGACTGAAACTCAACTCCCATACCTACTGCCAGTTTCTGGAAGATACTTTCTTCAAGCAGTGGTACAGGAAGAAGTCCTCAGCATTCAAGAAGGCCATGTTCTTTATGTTGGACAATGCTCCATCACATTCATCCAAGTACTCCACTGCTTGGCTAGCAAGCAACGGCCTCAAAGATGCCCAAATATTGACCTGCCCCCTTCCTTACCTGACTTAAATCCTATTGAGAACTTGTGGACCCTTCTCAAATGTGAGATTTACAGTCAGGGAAGACAATACACCTCTTTGAACAGAATTTGGGAGGCTGTGGTTGATGTTTCAGCGAAAGTTGATTGTGAACAGATCAAGAAACTGACAGACTGCATGGATGGAAGGCTCGTGGCAGTTATTGAAAAGAAGGGTGGCTATATCGGTCACTGAATATTTTTTGAAAGGCCAGAAATGTTATTTAATTTTCATTTTGTGTTACTTATTTGTTGCACTTACTCTAAAAATTGAGAATAAACAAGTGAGTTGGAGAAATTATTTTTGTAATTTAGTTGCCTAATAATTTTGGACACGTATTCCCCTGAGAAAGATCAAAACTCATTTTTTCTTTGTTAAACATTCAGGTTTGAGGTTCAATTATATTTTGAATTGACTGAGAGCATTGTGTTTGTTCAACAATAAAATAAATCTTGAGGAATACGATTTGCCTAATAATTGTGCACGCTGTGTGTGTGTGTATTTATGTGTATATGTATTGTATACACACACACGGGCGCGCACACACACTGCGTGCACACTTCCTGAAGCCTATATATACACACACACACACACACACACACACGGGCACGCATACACACTGCGTGCACACTTCCTGAAGCCTATATACACACACACACACACATACACATACAGCTCCGGAAAAAATTAAGAGACCACTGCACCTTTTTCTTTCCTTTCCAAAAAAGTTGAAAAGGAAAGTTTTGAGTGAGGAACAGAAGCGTTCAATTTGCAGTTGTCTCTTAATTTTAACCCTTCTGATCCTTGCTCAAAACCTTCCTTTTCGACTTTTTTGGAAAGGAAAGAAAAAGGTGCAGTGGTCTCTTAATTTTTTTCCAGTGCTGTATATATATATAATGTGTGATACCCACGCATGAGTGTGTTTGTTATTGACAGAGACATGGCTGTTGCACTCAACCACTTCCTGAAGCTTCCACCTAGCCTGTGCTAAAGTAATTCATCCTGTTCACACAACGTAAATGCATGTGACTTACAGCAATCATGCTTATTGGGTTCTGACAGGCCCAGTTATATGTCGTAAATGGCCGACCACTTGGGAAACCCCCAAATGATTTAGGAGAAGGGGACTGTAAGGCTAGAGCTGGCAACAGGGTTCTAAATATTACCAATTGGACTTCAGCTGAAAGAGTAGCCAACTAATGCAACATCTTATCACCCAAAACACACACTCAAAACAACTGAATGAGTAGGTAATTGCTTAAAAGGACAAGAGCAGGCAAACTACTTCAACTAAAACAAGCATCTCTGTAATGGATGCAATAAATCCAACCGTTTAAAGGATGGATTAGGTTAGGAAAATAAAGATTATTCATGACTTTTATAATAAAACAAAGTAATCAATGTGTGCATGGAGAACAGAAGATATTAAAACAAACTTCTTGCAACAAACCTTTTTGAGAAATGTTGCTAGTGTTACCAAATCCCTTTTGGGTCAACCTAAAAAAATACATTAAATGAAACTGAAATATTTAGGCTTTACACTCTGCAGGCAACTTGACCACTTGATCCAAATAAAAAATATTTGGTTCTACAACTAAACTAATAATTTTAAACTGAACGGAATAAAAGAAAACGACTTGGATGAACAACAGCTGGTAATACTTTTTTCAGTATAGGGTAACTCAAACACTTTTTAGTTGTTCTATGTGAATGTTTTTGTTATTGTGTTTTCATATTTTTATGTTTTTTAATTGCTTTAACACAGGCCTCAGCTGTAAGAAGATCTAGGTCTCGGAGTGTCTATAAACGTTAAATAAAAAATGTGTCACGTTTACAACTAGTGGCCAAAGTTTAAAAAGTTGTGAGTCATGGAGAGAGACAGTAAAAAGAGCGGGAAAAGAGCTGAGGCCACTCAGAGAGAGAACCAAGAACAACACAACAACCCAAACTGAGTGGCATTCCCAAACACCAGTCTGATAGGGAATGTGAGGTAGAGAGAACAGCAACCGTGGGACATTCACAAACCCCTGTATGTTAGGAAATGTAACAAAGAAAGAACAGCAACCGAGGGTCGTTGAGAAACCCCTGTCTGTTAAGAGAAGTAACGAAGGAAAAATGAACAGAACTATGGCCCATATAATAGGATTAAGTGGAGCAAGTTTTATAGTTGTAGCTACAACACACAGACAAAGCATCGCTTAGAGACCCTCCCCTTGCTCTCACACACACACACGCACACACACACTCAGGAGACAAACATACTGTACAAACATTCAAAAGGGAAGACTTTCAGTTTTCAGGGAACTGAAGAGGAAGAATTGGCTTGCGTGTGCGTACCTGTTTGTGGGCATGCATCTGTGTTTGTGTCTCCATGAATTAGGGTAGTAATGGCATACGTAGCATTAATGCCACATGACATTCAGAATGTACAGTAAATCTGGTCATTCAAACTAATGCAAGGGTGAGGTCAAGTTATGTCCATCCGTAACAGTTGGTTTATTGGACTGGAGCTCACAATATAATAAACAAACAACTCCATAGAGATAAGCAGTGTCACATTGCATTACTCTTTAAAAGAAACAAGTAGCAGAAACAAAGCAGGGCCATATATCTCTTTCCTTCCTGTTTCCCCTTCTTGACATTTATCTCTTTCTCCAGTCTGTCTGATTGTCTGTTTCTTCTTTCAGTTGTTCCATCTCTTTCTTTATCTAGGTACTATGCTGTATGTCTGTCCATTTCTCTCACACATACACCACTCAAACACACACTCACTCACTATGTAATTATAGTTAATCTCCAATAAAGTTCAATATTTATGTAATGTGTACAACCCCAGACCCCTGAAGGAGTGAATGTGTTACCCCATGGAGGTGTGCTCACCAATCACGCCTTTCAAGGCCAATGATCGCTCTACCCTGACTAGAAGATCTGCCTTCCAGGCAAAATAATCACAGCTCAGCACTCTGATGCTGGTCTGCTCTTAATCACACCTTGAACGAAAAGGCCAATTATGTGTCATATCTCCTTCAGGGAACCGGGAATATAGAAATAAGTGAAAGTTCCCTATCAATCGGTCACTTCGGTAAGGCGCTTTATGAGTTATAGAGTCAAGCCGACCAGGCAGAACACATGGCTGCCTACCGAAACAGATTTGCACAGAGACGCAGACTAAGCAGGTTTCCTTTTCACCTATTTCCGGGCCATCGAAAAGCACACTAAGCACCAGGCTGGGAGCTGTGACGTTATAGTAACACCTGACAAATGTGTCGGGTACAAATTTCTACCACAGTCTTTCCCTGTCAGAAGCGCCAAGACACTTCCACAGTCCTTCTGGGTTAAGTAGTCGACCCTGTTAGATGACCCTGGCCCCTTGCTGTTATATGCAATGGAGAATGCCATTTCAGTGAGTATGGCAAAGCAGATGAAGAGCTGGTTGCGTTACCAGAACCCTTGTGTCGGGTCAAGAAATGCGCACAATCCCCACACCAGACACAAGGCATTTAACCTCCGTTGGGTGTTGGATGCAAAAAAAAGGAGCCCAAAAATAAAACCTCCTATAGGACATACTGTATATCACTTTCAGATAGAAATTGTGGGATTGTTCCAATATTGTTTTAAGAATATAATTTGGTAATGTTTTCTGGTCACCTTTAATACATAGATATGTTTACGGCATGCGCATTTTGCACAGGCATTGTGGTAGACGGGAAATCAGAGAGGTGCATTTATCACCTTCCATTCAGGGACGTCGCCCAGCATTTGCAACTCGTGTCGGCAAACATTTGTTAGCTTGCTAAAAGCATGTATCCCATTATACCACATCTACTGTGTGTATATTTTTGCTATTAAAAATATATAAATCAACCCACAAAAGCACCTTTTTTTCCACACACTGTCAGTAAAATTCCCCAATAGGGCGAGAAAGCATCTCATCTGGCTACACTGCCATCCACGAATGTCAAGAGGCTAGGCTGGGAAACTTTTGATTGGTTCATCTGAGAGAGCATCCTGTATCAGGACCTCAAGAGATTACTGCACAAAAACAATGCCACAAAACAATGCCATTGCAGGAAAGATGTAAAGTCCCTTTGCATATTGTTCATACATAAAAAATGATTATATAATTCACAGCTTTTGTGTGAATGGAATAATAGATATCGTTAGGTGCAAAGGCTGCGTTCAGGCAGTGTCACTTTGGTATTGCAGGCAGCAAAAACTGTACAGGACAGTGGGATAACGTGTGGAGAACACTAGCGTCCCTTCCGCAACTATAGCCATGAACACACTGGTTAAGGAAAAGAGCATCTTAGGATCACAGAGCCACTGTTACCACAGGGGGTCCAGAAGTAGCGCCAAGTCCCAATCACACTGGCAGGGAATTTGCTCCTGGGGTTATGGCAATCAATTCCCACATGACAGTCTCCAATTGTACAGTATCTGTTGTACTTTAAGCAGAAGAATGAACTGCCCTGCTCCCAGAGCTCTGTAATGACCTTGTGTATTCTCAACTTGTTTAAAACCTAGTGCACCCCGTTGCCAAGCACCCGAACCGATCTCTTCCCAGATAGGAGATTGCTGGGTATGACACCCTGAAATACCCCAACACTTTATATAACAACGTAAAAGACAACCTCCGTGCTGGGTCTGATAGCAACTCCTGCCCCAGAAACCACGAACAGCCAGGTGACATCCACGAATCACAGTTTCTTGGACCAATGGACAGCCACTAGAATCAGTGATAGGCCTTCTCTACACACCCAGTCTGGAATGAGCTGGATCAGGTCCGGTGTTTGGTGTCTCCCATTCAAAAGGCCATCGTGGGGTATAGCCCCCAGTGGATCCCCACTCAAGGTGCAGTCACTGAGAAGATGTTGCCAGAAGCATCCAAAGAGGCGCTCTGCTCCATGCAAGTATGGAGTGGGCCACAGTCCAGCAAGAGGGTGAACTTGGCCGGACCAGCGGGTCCCTACTGATTTCTCCCTCATTTCCCTCTACACCAGCTTAGCCTCTTAACCAAACCACATTTGGAGAAATCAGCTCGTCTAATAGACTCCCTCAGTTTCACTTGGATGCATGACCCAAGCCGAAACACACCAGATGAATCTCAAGAGGAATCGTTGGAAAGCAATTGTCAAAGCGGTATAATAAATAGCGTGGTCTAGGTAGCTAACCCGGCCTGGAAGCCCTTGTTGGCTTGTTCTGACTGGATATTCTACTCTTCGTGGGTGCTAGTTACAAATGCACAAAATCATCAGTTTGCTACTAAGAAGCTGAGTGAAAGCTGTCAGGGTCCATTGATACCACTCATTTTAGGCACTTTTTCTGATGTATATGTGGAGGGATTAGAGAAAACATTTCTCCAAGTGTCATTTTATAGCAGCTGCAAGGCTGTAGATTTCTGCCTGTCATCTGTCTTGCCTTGGTTGTCCATTCAGTATCTTTTAAACAAGACACCAAACTAACAGACACTCAACAGACCAACATGCAGACACAGAGAGAGACACAGAGAGAGACACAGAGAGAGACACAGAGAAGAGACAGAAGCCAGAGAAAGAGGGAAGATGGAGAGGGTGAGAGGAAGCTATTGAAAAATGTGTTAAAACTATTAGTTGAAGGATGTTTTAAAATCTATGATTGTCCCCCTGAGGGCACTCTGACAAGTGTCCTGATTCTGGACAAGTCGTGGTCACACGGACCATCACATACACACACAGACCTACACAGAAGGGACGATCATACACACCTGTGATGAGACCACAGGGATCTTTTCCGTTCGTTGCTGTCCATTAAATCCTTTGTTGGGCTGTCTCTTCCAAACAGAGAGAGGGAGGGTTAAGAGAGGGATGGAGAAAGAGAGACAGAGAAAAATAGTTTTTTCCACTTTATTTTGATGTGTTCATTTATCTATTCTTAAGGTTGTTTTCACCATTACTTTCATTATTCTTATGTGTATGACTTTTCTCTGTCAACACTGACCCAGCCGTTCAAGCATATCAAATGCATTTCAGTTTTTAAGAATGAGAGAGAAGACGGAGAGAGACAAAAAGAGGTGGACAGGGAGATGAAGAAATAGATGGGTCGGGACAAAGAAGATTTTGTTGCTGTTGTTGTTTTCGTTGTCATTGCTTTCTTCTTTTCATCCTCTCGACAAACCAGAGTACTGGGGGGGTGAAGGTGAATTGGTGAAATAGGACGTAGAAGAAAGGGAGGGGGGAGAGAGGAAGAGGAGGAGAGAAACGGGGGGGCGCGAGAGGAGTATGTATGAGGGGAGACCGGAGGGTAGTTGATGGATTTGATGCCGCTCCCGCCCCAAACCCACATCTACACCCGATGGACCGCCAAATGGAATACAGAATGTGGAATACAGAATGTGGAATACGGAATGCAGGCTTAATGCGATAGGCAAACAATAAAGGGCACGCGCTATTCACTTTCAATAAAAGCGGGCACTTCTCACACCACAAACATTTCTTGTAGATGGAAGTAACGCTACCATCTGTCAGTTCCTCCCTGTTCCTCTCTCTCTTGGCCCTTCACACTTCAATCTCTTTCTTCCTCTAGAATTACTAGGCACGCCAACCCTCATGTGACAAATAACTCTCTCATTCACTTTGTCTGGTATTATTAGACGCGCCACCAGTCCCATGGACCATCGCTTTCTTTCAGTCTCTTGCTCTTTCTATCTTTTGCTCCCATTCCCATCTCGTTACTCATTCACGTCTCATAAACAGTCATTTTCTCTCTTCATCCTTTATATCTCCTCCTTTCCCTACTTCTCTCTTTCCCTCCCTTGCTCGTTATCTCCCTCTCTCCTTACCTCTCTTCTCTCCCCCTCGCTCATCCCTCAGGAGGAAAGAGCGGTCTCCAGAGAGGCAGGGTCAGGTATATTGGAGCTAGTCAGATAGATGGAACTGTTCTCTTCAATAATGACACACATCGCAGGAGTGACTGTAAACCCATGTTGTTATGGTGCACACTGCTGTGGCAGCAGGGATGCTGTCACACACACACACACACACACAGATGCATGTGCAGATTCACACCTACACATGCAGGCACACACATATATGTATGAAGTCAATCACACGTACTGTCAGTGGTAGGGTCAAGACAAGACACAGATGTAGTCATTCATTCACTTCCTCTCATTACTAAGGGCCCTACACCCTGGTGGGCCGTTTAGAATGAGGGATCATAGGATGCCTGAGGTCTAAGGAGGACAGGACATACTCCTGCTCTCTCTCTCTCTCTCAGTTCCCGTCAGTTTTACACACAAACATAAGCGTGTTCTCGCCAGCACACACATAAACACACACATAAACACACACAGACACACCGTTTCCATCCGTTCTCCTAGGTCCCAGGCGACAGCCCCGTACACGACCCCTTTGAGAGACACTCGGCACAAGGACATTAGGTTGCTTAATGAATGGAGAACATCAGACTTTGTGAGGTGTGACCAACACTTGATAGACTTGAGACAGAGGAAGGAGACACGAGGGGAAGGGAGAAGGCCAGACAGACACACACACACACACACACACAGCAATTCTTATATTTATACTCTACTGTGACCAACAATCAGCCTAGCGTTAAAAAGGGATAGTTTAAGATTTCCTCTTTAGTTTGTCTTTAGTGTTTTTTATGTCTTTATTGAATTTGTTGCATTTTCTTTTTTACTAGTACTTAGGTCAAAAAACACCACTCATTCTATCTGATTTGTAATTGTGTGTTATTATAAAGCTGTAAAACACGTTTAAACCAAATCCTTAGATGATTTTGTGAGCCAACGCGATTTTGTAAACACTAGTCAGCAACTTTGTTCAAACTGAAAGCAAAGATATACAAATTGTATACAAACCCTTCTCATACTCTAGGTAAGCAGATGAAGGGCTTTTTACCATGTACTTTGTCATTTAGCAGGCATTCTTCTCCAGGCTGACTTGCAGTTAGTGCATGCATTTTACCACAACTAGGTGAAACTGCATCATAAATCAATCAATCAAATTTATTTTATAAATCCCTTTTTACATGAGCAGTTATCAAAAAGTGATTTTACAGATACCCAGCCAGAAACCCCAAAGAGCAAGCTACAACAGATTTGATGCAAAAAAAAACTCCTTAGTAGGATTGAAACATAGAGAGGAACCAAACTCTGAGGGGCGGTCAGTCCTCTTCTGGCTGTGCTGGGTGAAGATTATAAGAGTACATGATCTTTTGGGTCACGTCAATGTTTTTGCAATGTTTTTGATGACAAGCAGGTCAGAAAAAGCATGTGGACTTTGTCCAGGGTGAGGTTGGGCAGTGGTAGCAGGAAACATCAGGCAACACAACCAAGAGGACTACGGACAGGGACATCCACGGGTCATTTGGGACAGGCGGTACCGAGCCAGAGTCAAAGGGCCCACTTCCTTTTAAGATTAAACAGGACACCAGAAAAGTTAGAGCGAGCATTCCTTGGATTTAGAAGGATACGTTTGCATACTTTTTAGACTGACCCTTGTCCCCTGCCACATAAACTAATGCAACGTATAGAATTGGGGCAGGACAGACCGACCCAACAATATAGCAGTGTAAAAATAAACGCTGAGACAGGGGTGCTCACAGACACTGTGGCCCTATCTGAAGGTAACCCGGGACAGGGCCAACCAGACAGGAAGTAACTCCTCCCACTTTGGCAAGCATCAGACCAAAAGGGACACCAACCAACCGCAAACACCCAGAAACATAAAATAAACCTGTTATTTAGACAGTAGTTCTGCCTATAATACCACTGAAAAGTGAGACAAGATATGCATTGTGTCTTTTTCAGTTCAAACTTTCAAAAGTCTAATGAACGGAGTCCCTCATGAACATGTCTACCGATGTGGAAAAATGTCTGATTAGGTTTGAAGAAATATCAAAAGCACCGTGTTCTTATTCAAGGTAATTAGTGAGCAGCTTGTTCATAACAAACTCATCATTAGCATAGACTAATTATTAGCGTAGTATCTGCCCAACCTATAATGGATTGGATGTCCCAGGGGCAGGAACAATCAAATCACAGGGGAAAGTGGAAGACACCTGAAATAAAAAAGCAATTTAGAAATAACTCTAAATTGGGGCAATGCATGGGTAGCAGTAAGGTTAATTCCTAAGACTGTTCTTTGCTTCGGACTGTAGTATTTAATAACTGAAGACATACTTTCATTGAACCAAACACTATACCTTGGGGGATGCCATAGCCGAGAATGCATTCATTTACGGTAATATAAAATGCTTTTGCATACATTTGTCATAAATCGATTATCTCTAATGTACTGGATAAAAATTAATCCAGTAGTGGTGCTTATATAATGCACCCCTGTTGTAAAACACAGCTCTCTCATCACTGAACAAACACACACACACACACAAACACACATGCTGAGTGAGGCAAAGAGGAGCAGTGAACCTGTAACGATACATCTGGAGGAGAGTTCTTCATCTTTAATTAATATTAGAGATGCTAACGAAGCAGATAATAACACCCGTGCTGCCAGTGTGTTCCGGTCAATAAGGTAGGCCAGCTCCAAACTGTCTGACTGACTGTCTGTCTGTCTGTCGATGTGTGGATTTCTCTCAGTAATAGTTGATGGATTCTCAGGCATGTAAAAACATACAGGGAATTTTACAAATGCCTGGGTCGCTTGCAATGGACGCAATGGATTAGTTAAGGAAAAGGTTATTTATAGTAAATATTACAGTGAGGCAAACATAGCAATGTCTTCCCCTAGAAAACCAACATGGTCATGACTGATGGAGAGATAGCACAACCACAACAGGAATTGAACTACACTGACCCTGTGGTTTCAGTTGCATGCACTACTTCCTATACCATAAAGATCTAGACCTCTTGGCAAAGTTGCAAAAGCCATTAGAAACATGCCCATAGAGAACCTAAGAAATGATTTCCAGAACCGTTCGCATCATTTCGTCTCTGTCTGTCTCTTGGCCGGCAGCTTAACCGTCTGTGTTATAATGAGATGGAGATGTTTTTGTGAGAGTTCCAGAGACTGGCAGCCTCCCTCGGGCTCTCTTTCGCTGTAGAAAAAAAAACAGTTTGCAGACGCCAGAGGATCTGTCTCTATGGCAACCAAACTCTGCACGTGCAGCAGCCCCTGTGTGTTTATGTCTCTGGGTCTTTTTCAGCTTTAAACCGCCCCCTAACTGACGAGGATTTTGTTGAACTGGTCTCGTTGCGTGTATCATACGGCTAAATCTCTCTAATGCTGTTACATTTTCAAAAAGAGATAGAGGTTTCACTTCAATTTTGACAGTGAATGAAAACTAAGAAGCAAACCTCTATACTCTGGCACAGCCAGTGGTTTTACGGTTTCTGTTCGGAACCAATCAGCATAACTTTCAAGATAAACACAGTCTGGCCTCCAATTGTGCTATAGTAAAAAAAAGAAGCAGTCAGTTTTAGACCTTCAGCCGTTCTGTTTGGACTGGCAGAGGTTTATTGCGTCTGGAAGTGTGGAGAAAGGTTTGTATATTTACATTTTGGAAAATATTTACCTAACAGCCTGTCCAGCAAAAGAAATGAGTCCTGTTTGAAAGATTATGTGAGAATAAATAACTATTCCTATCCCTAATGTAATCTAGGGATTACATTAGGGATAGGTTTGGCCTAACCAGGAATAGGTTTGGCCTAACCTATTCCTGGTTAGGCCAAACCATAAGTAGGCTGTTGAAATAGATAAATGAGGCTGTCCACTGAGATGGAAATTCACAGTAATGTCATAGAAAAACAAGAAAATCATGTTTTAATTCCGTAACAATGTTTCACCACATCTGGAGAACACCTTTGAGGTTTGGTAATACATTAGGATTTCCTTGGTGTAATTACCATTTGGAGTTACTATTGTAACTTGTCTCTTCTTTGTCATTGCAACTCGTATTCAGACTTTCATAGTAGGTGTTGACAGTTTTATAATGTCCTTTGCTTATATGGACATTTGTGTTCTGAAAAGGTGTGCCAATTTATTGAATATGAAGAACTAAAATATCTAATGTAAATAAGTATTCAGACCCATCGCCCTGACACTGCATATTGAGCACAGTTGCATCCTGTGTCCTTTTATCATCCTTGCAATGTCATTAGAATGTGATTGGACAACAGGTGTTTCACCTGTTACAAACTCAACTGATTAGACATGATGTAGAAAGGCACACATGTAAGGCCCCATACCTCACACAGCATATCAGAGGAAAAACCAAGCCATGAAATCCAAGGAATTTCCAGCAGACCTCCGAGATAGAACTGAAAGTTCCCAGCAACTTGAAATGGGAGAAGTTTGGAACCATCAACACTTATCCTAGAGCTGACCATCTGAACAAACTCAATAATCGGGCAAGAAGGGCCTTGGTCAGGGAGGTGACCAAGAACCCAACATCTACTTCTCTAAGCGTATGAGGAAAAAGATTCTCCGGTATGACCAAAATCAAATAAATAGGCCTGAATTCCAAGCTCTGCAGTTGATGAAAACAAGCTACTGCTCATCACCTGGTTAATACAGGTTAATTCCCTACTGTGAAGCATGTTGTTTGGAGCATCAAGCTATGAGGTTGCTTGTCAGCATCAGCAACTGAGAGACTGGTCAGGATTGAGGGAAGGATGAATGAAGCAAAATACTGAGAGCTCCTTGAAGAAAATCTGATCCAGAGCACACAGGACTACAGATTGGGGCGAAAATGTTCCCTATCCAATCTGACAGAGCTTAGAGGATCTATAAGGAAGAATGTGAGAAACTGCCCAAATCCAGGTGTGCAAGGCTGATAGACATACCTAAGAGTCAAAACTGCAATTGCTGCCAAAGGCGTTTCTACAATGTACTGAATAATGGGTCTAAATGCTTATGTAAATGATTTTTGTCATTTTCAATAAATTGGCACACATTTCTAAAAACTACTTTTTATTGCATTGTCATTGTGGGTTGTTGTGTGTAGATTGATGGCAAAAAGTTACTAGATTTAATGGATTATAAATTAAGTCTGCAACACAACAATATATGGAGGGAGTGAAGTGGTCCGAATACTCTCCGAAGGCACTATATTTATTCACATCTCTCACACATCTTTATTCACATCTTTGAACCACATTACAGTATGTGTAGCTCTCTTGGCGGTCACCTTATTCCTCTGACCTGGAAAGCCATCTGAGAGTTACAGATGAGCACAACTGCAGAGCAGCTTTCTTCCAGCCACCAGGATGTTCCCGTGTTTCTACATTTCTATCAGATATTTCCATCTCTGTCCATGAAGCTGCTCCCATGTGCAGCACACGTCCGAACTGCATTTTCTCGGAAATAGCTTTTTTTAAATGCAGTGTGGAGGCCTACTGCTGTGTGCTGAGGCAGCAGGTAGCCTAGTGGTTGAAGCGTTGGGCTAGCAACTGAATAAGCTGCCGTTCTTTCCATCTGGATACGAGCATCTGTCAAATGACGTAAATGTAAAATTTTAGCACACAGAAAAAACAATTTTTGTATTTTTTCCTAATTTCGTGTTGTCCAACTCTCAATAAGGCCTTGCCTCATCACAACAACTGCACAGCAGGTGTGGGAAGGTCGGAGATCAAAACGTGTTTTCTCCAAAGCACATTTCGCCAAGCTGTTCTAATCCTCTGAACACTCACTCAACCAGGAAGGCAACCCTGACTGACTCCCACCGCCCCACCCCAGGCAGCATCGAGACAAATGAGGCATCGTCAGTTTGTTATGACCAGGATCCGAACAGCTGTACAGCTGTTGCAAGGCAGTGACCTGGACCACAGCGCCACTCGCAGATCCCTGTTTATCTACATTTTAACTCTTCGTGATTGGCATCATCAGCCTTATCATGGGCTAAGTTATACCTCCACTCACTAGTTTGATATGTATCTGTAGGGGATGCTATTTCCACTTAGATTTGAAGTGAAGTCAAATGAGATTAGACTTTCTCTTCAATTGACAATTAGGTGAATTTAATCTTTGTTCTGAGAAATATAGAAAGGATAAGATTTAGGTCTATTGTAAGCGATTGACCAAGAAGACAGAAACACAAGAGACAGAGTGTCTTATAAAATTGCTAATATACAGAATGAAAAACTTTAGAAAAGAAACCATGTTATTTAACATCCAAAAAATGTGAGTGTCAGACTGTCCTACAAATAAAGCCTCAAATTAAAAAAGGTAGATCTGAAACATAACATGTTCCTCTTTGAAATGGTGTCACACAGAGAATATACACCTTGTGAAGTGGCCAGATCCATTTTTCAGTATAAGCATTTTACCAAACGTTAATCAATATATTATGTGTATTGCCATTAGTGTATAGTGCAAAGTGAATGATAACATGCATAACATTAAAGGATATATGTCACGGATCTGTCGACAAACAGGAGCCAAGTGCAGGGAGGTAGCTTGCTTTCTTTTATTTATGTGAAGCAAGCGTAGTAGGGTGCCAAACAGGCAGGCATGGAAAACACTGAAAGTATAGTGTCCAGTAAAAGGAATGAACATAGAAGTCGACAGAGCGTCTCTAAAACAAACAATAACCCACAAAACCCCCCTGACAATCAGACAAACATATACCTAACATAATGACACAAAACAAGGAACAGGTGCGCTGGTAGCAGAGGGAAGGGGGCGGTGGCTTCAGAAGGCCGGTGACGCGACCGCCGGAGCCCAGGCGCATCAGCAGGGGGAGCCCCAGGGGAGGGACAATACCCCCCCCTGACGCGCAGCTCCGGCGACGAGGGGCCCCCGACCCCGGGGCTTCGGTCTGGCTCGGATGCCACGGTGCCAGGGCCGGCTGGTACCCTAGTACACACTGAAAGGGGGAGAGGTTAGTGGAGGAGTGACGTAGTGAGTTCTGGGCGTACTCTGCCCAGGGCAGGAACGTGGACCACTCCCCCGGCCGACCCTAGCAGTAAGACCGCAGGAACCTGCCCACCTCCTGGTTAACACATTCCACTTGCCCGTTGGCCTTGGGATGGAACCCGGAGGTGAGACTGACGATGACCCCCAGCCTCTCCATGAAAGCCCTCCATATGCGGGAGGTAAACTGGGGGCCCCTGTCAGAAACAATATCCTCCGGGACGCCGTAGTGCCGGAAGACATGGGTAAATAGGGCCTCCGCGGTCTGCAGGGCTGTGGGCATACCGGGGAGAGGTAGAAAGCGGCAAGCCTTCGAGAACCGGTCCACAATGACCAAGATCGCAGTATTGCCCCCCGAAGGGGGGAGATCGGTGACAAAATCTATGGATAGGTGTGACCAAGGCCGTTGTGGAACCGGAAGAGGCATTAACTTCCCTGCAGGAAGGTGTCTCGGCCAGAGGTGATCGGAGCCGCGACCTTACCAAAACCACGAATGAACCTCCGGTAATAATTCACGAAACCAAGGAAACGCTGTACCGCCTTTACCGTGGTTGGGGTCGGCCAATTACGCACGGCTTCAATGCGGTCCATCTCCATCTCCACCCCAGTCGCAGAGAGGCGGTATCCCAGGAAGGAGACGGATTGCTGGAAGAAAAGGCACTTCTCAGCCTTGACATACAAGTCATGCTTCAGCAGTCTTCCAAGCACCCAACGGACCAGAGTGACATGTTGCTCGTGAGAGGCCGAGTACACCAAGATGTCGTCGATGTACGCCAGAACCCTGCGACCCCACATGTCCTTGAAGATCTCGTTAATGAATGCCTGGAACACTGATGGAGCATTCATAAGACGGTATGGCATGACCAGGTATTCATAATGGCCAGTCGTAGTGCTAAACGCTGTCTTATACTCGTCTCCCTCTCGGATACGCACGAGATTGTAGGCAATTCGGAGATCCAATTTCGTAAAGAAGTGCGCGCCATGCATAGATTCCACCACAGAGGAAATGAGAGGGAGTGGGTGAGTGTACCGGACGGTGATCTGATTGAGTGCAGGGTAATCTATGCATGGACGCAGACCTCCGTCCTTCTTCTTTACCAAAAAGAAACTCGAGGATGCTGGCGAAGTGGAGGGACGGATGTAGCCCTGCCGCAGGGACTCCGAGACGTATGTTTCCATAGCCTCGGTCTCTGCATGAGACAGCGGGTACACCCGACCCCTGAGCAGTACGGTTCCCGGTAGGAGGTCAATGGCACAATCCCAGGGCCGATGGGGTGGTAATTTGTTGGCCTTTGCCTTAGAGGAGGCCTGCGATAGGTCGGAATATTCAATTGGAATGGGAATGTTGGAGGCGCTGTCAGGACTTTCCACCGTGGTGGCGTTCAGCGAAACCGGAACACACCTTCCCAGACACTCAAGCGACCACCCCTCGATGGACCTACGGGGCCAAGACACAGAAGGGTTATGCACAGACAACCAGGGAAGCCCTAACACAACACGACAGGAGGGGGTGTCTATGACGTAGAAGGAGATCTGATCGGTATGGGTGTGCTGAGTCGTCAAGGTAACCGGAATGGTGGTCTGACGCATGAAACCTGACCCTAACGGTCGGCTGTCCAAGGCATGGACGGGCAATGGCTGGTCGAGCGTGGTCAGCGGAATGCGTAGGGCACTCGCCAATGCCCTGTCCATGAAATTACCTGCTGCCCCCGAATCTATGAGGGCCTTAAGCGGAGTAGAACTAGGGAACATAGGGAAAAACACAGGAATGAGCACTTGCATGGTGGACAGTGGGGATGAGGGTTGTACCTGGGGTGGTGCATGAGAGGCTGTGCTGCTGCTTCCTGGACCCGAAAGGCGCAGGTGACAATATGCCGTGTAGTGCCCCCCTCTGCCACAAAAGGTGCACCGCTCCAGGCGCCTCCCGGGTCCCCTCTCTGTGTCCCGGAGTCCCGTGCTGCCCAACTCCATGGGCGTTGCTCCGGCTGCGGTGCGCCCTATTGCCTGCAGGAGGCCGTCCAGCCGGATGGCCATGTCCACCAGTTGATTGAATCCGAGGGTGGCGTCACAGCATGCCAGCTCCCGCCGGACGTCCTCCCGCAGGCTGCACCAGAAGTGGTCGGTGAGGACGCTGTCATTCTGGGCGCAGCCAGAGTGCGAAACTCCAGGGCGAATTCCCTCGCCGTCCGGTTACCCTGTCACAGGTGGAAGAGGCGTTCACCCACGTCCCTGCCCTCAGGGGGATCGTCGAATACAGAAGAAAAAAAGCGGGTGAACGCCTCGTAGTCCTCCACGACGGGGCCGCCGCTCCTCCACACTGAGTTGGTCCACTCCAGTGCTCGGCCGGTGAGGCAGGAAATGAGGGCCGACACCCTCTCGTGCCCCGTGGCGGTGGGAGCCGTAGTGGAGAAATAAATACCCAGCTGGAGGAGGAATCCTTGGCAGCGGGATGTGGTCCCATCGTAGGCCTGTGGTAGTGAGAGGCGGACGGCCTCTATCCCCATCTCCATCTCTCTATCTCCATCTCTCTTTATCTCTAGCTCCATCTCCATCATTCTCTATCCCCATCTCATCTCTCTCAATCCCCATCTCTATCTCTCTCTATCCCCATCTCCATCATTCCCTATCTCCATCATTCCCTATCTCCATCATTCTCTATCTCCATCTCTCTTTATCCCCATCTTCATCTCAATCTCTCTCTATCCCATCTCAATCTCTCTCTATCTCCATCTCTGTCTCTCTCTATCCCCATCCTCCATCTCTCTTTTCTCTCGCTTTTTCTTGGTCTGCCGTTGGCATGACAATAACTCCTCTAGCTGTTTAACTCTCCAGATTTGTGATTCAGTGCTGCCCTGAGGCACAGACAACCAGCCTGTCTTTAGAAGTGGGCCAAGCAATAGTGGGAACGCACACACATACACATGCAGAGAGGAGGGGAGGGATGACAAAAAGGGAGAGGGGACCATTGTAAACACACTCCCCCTTTCTTGTCAGCATTTTAGAAAACACAGTAAAATGCGTGAAAATATGGATTAGCTAATTAGTTGATTGATTTGACCATTTGATTGATCACCCAGCCCCAGTCCCTCCCCCGTTCACTCACACTTTCTCTCTTTCGACAAATGATTGATGGGCCATGGCCCCCTCCATTTTCTCAGGAGACGTACTGACCACTTCTAACCTAGATCACACCTGTCAGCTCTCTAACTTACTAATACCACACACATACATGCATACAGACACACACAGATATACTCTGAGGGATTTCCAGATTAAATATTCGTTGATCAAATGTAGAGGGATGAATGGTCATGTAATGACTAAGGGAATACACAATCTTTAGTACAATGACATGTTTTCTAAACCTGTGAGAAAGAGTGGGAAATGATTTTCAACGAAGTTTCCATAAGAGAATGCTTTTCATTGTCCTTTCGTCCTTCTGTAATTTTTACCAATCAAATAAAAATAAAATCAGCATAATTCATGTGGATTTGGTCAATCATGATGCCATGATCATTATCACTGAATTATCATTGTACACATTTTCCTAATCGTCCCAAGATTAATCTAAAAGCTATAAAGCAGCTGGACAGCTATGGACCAGGTGAATGGGAACTGTCAGGGTGTCAGTGATCCTCATTAGAATCTCAGGAATTGAGCCCTGCTGTCATTAACTAAACATGGTGCTGCCAACAGTCCAACCATCTCCATCCTGCAGGATAGATACAAAATAAATCACTTTATTTTAATGGGAGCCAAACCCATTTGACTGGTGTCCTGCCAGTGTGTGTGAGTGTGTGTGTGTGGATCTATTCTGCCAAGAGAAATGAGAATGGAATTGCTGGGAACGCATGAGCTATTTACCAGTCTGGAGATAAAGACAGAGCAAACAGACAGAGCAGACAGACAGAGCAAGTGGACACAAACACATAGTATTACAGTAATACATACCTGTATAGTTCAACAGGTCACTGTTTTAAAATTAGAATTAGATGGTGTGTGTGTGTGTGTGTGTGTGTGTGTGTGTGTGTGTGTGTGCTTCCTGTCTCTTTTGTGTCCTGTCTCTTTAATCTCATAAAGCTGTGACGGCTCAAAACTACACCTTCATTTCTCACTTCGTTTTGGCCACACACCTTACAAACATGGTTGCAAAACATCCAGGATCCTCTCAGCAGGGTGTCTAGAAAAAAAAAAAAATTATTTGAAGGATTTTTCCAAACCTACTTTTATATCAATCAACAATATATCATCATCAATTTGAACATATCAAATGGAAGTTTACAAGGGCCAAGCATCTAGATGAATAACAACCAATTCAATCACCAATTACCTCATATGAATTATTCGATGGAACTACACAGGTGCATGAACTCATCCTAAATCCTTAACACTCGATGTGAAATGCATTGCTTTCATAACTAACCAACATCAAATGTTGACAGCGGCTGTGCAGGAGTTGTGCATCACTGTGTTTTACTATTCCCTGGCCGTCCTCCCCATTAGGCCAGGGCTCTGGCTAGGCTGCTTGGGGCTTAGTGATGGGAGAGAGGATGAACCTCTATAAATCATATCTAATAGGCTGCCTATTGCTAAATCAATATTTTCATATTGCCTCCGACATCTCCCCCAACCTAGATACATCAGGCAGAGAATGTTGGGAGCCAGACAGAATTAGGGTTCGCGTGTGGACAGGGGGCCAGATTACCACAAACTGAACTTGATCTTATAAAAAACAAGAGCTGATGTTTTAAATGGATGCTATTTTTTTAATAACTGGGCTTTTAGAGAAAGATGACAGATGTACATCCTTTGTAACCACAGAGATGGATATAGATCTCGAGCGGCCTATAGATCATATTTTACCATGGGCAACTTCATTGCCTACCCATTTTGAAGTTGTCTACCGTGTAGGATTTTGTTTGGAATGTCACACTTGGAGACATGGGGCACAGCCTCCAATGGAAAGCAGCTAAATTCTTGCATTTTAACACATTTTTCAATGGTTAAGAGCAAAGCATTTGCATTTTTATAATGCAAATCTGAAAATTTTTTCATAAAATAAAATGTTGCTGTTTAAAAGGTACTTTCCTGCAATTGCTACAAATTATGCCAGGTAGAAAAGAGAAAAAACAATTTAATTTAATACAATTTTAAAGCAAATGTCTTGCAATCTGCTTCCATATGCCATCAGGGGGCCCTTCATGTCTGTTTCATCATCTGGCCCAGTCTTTGGCTAAAGGATGGATCCATCCAGGTTATGAAGACGGATCCTGGATGCAACATACCAAAAATGCCAAAGGATCCAGCGTAGGGCTGCGCAAATTGGCTCAGCGCTGCTCAAAGAGGACGGCCGGATGTGAAATAAGGTTCATCGCGCTCTAGCGACCCCTTGTGGTAAGATAAGCACCTGTGAGCTCAATCATGTTTGTTGGCCAGGGAATCATTCACCTCCAGCACATGTGTACAGTACTATAAAACTTAGTGTGATAAGAAGCAGAAAGACTTGGCGAGATCTGATTGAGGAATCGTTTCGATTTGCAAATCTTTTGCACCGGCTGTGGAGTTGTTGCAATGAAAAAAAAAATGCTACACCCACAGGTGGCAGTAAATTGCCCGAATTTGCTTTATACGTTTTCAAATTACACACAGCAGGTGGCACATACTTTCAGTTTGTTTGGCAACACATAGATGTAGAAGAATATCTACTACTTCAAAATGGAGATGGCGCTGTCTGAGCTCTCACATCATAAAGAGACTGAGACCGGAATGTGATGTCTATACAAGTCAACTAGAGAAAAGTTCTTATTTTGTTCGGAAATACATTTTACAAATTTACAAAAAATATTCCAATTATTTATATCTATTGGATTAGTGCCAGTTAACTTTCGTCAACCCTGTTCCCATGCGATTACCAATATGCAAAGAAAAATAACACATGCAACTATGTAGATAAATATCACTTAATAAATAATGAATACCTCAGCAGTTACTTGATTCACTTTCATGATTCAGACATGATGTCTATTTTATTGATTTTCAACTGTTTGTTGTAGACCTGCAGTATGCAGTAAAAATCTAAATACTAAAATATGAATAACTCAATCATTATAAAGATCCCAATATACTCATCTGTTAATCCTACTAACTCTCCAGTTTTCATGTGTTTGTTATCATTAATAGCTGAATCATTGGTTCAATATAAGCCCAGTTGTTCACCAGATGTTTAGTTTTGTTTATTTGTAACCCCATTAACTCCCAGTTGTACCAATCTATCTCTCTCTCTGAACTAGACACTTCACTGGGTTGAAACTACTTTTAAAAACACTTCTGATTAGTTGATAAATGTGTTTTTGAATCTACAATGGGCTTCATTTGTGAAGCAACGAACAGTAAAGTAGATATTGTAAGTAAAAATAAGTAAGATGTCTTTAAGGTCACAAAAGGCTTTATTGCTTTATTCGGTCTGAGCATCATTACCATTAAAATATAACCCAACATGACTGTGAACGGTCAAATCCATCTCACTCACTGTGTTTAACAATCTCCTGCATCTTCTCCCAGACTCTGAACGGCAGGTTTTCCAGGTGTCTGGCTTTATCTATCAGCGCTCCTGAAACCAGCCGTGGATTTGGCAGTGTGCACTTGGCCCTGGAATAACATTCAGGTGGTCAGTGCTGTTGGTAGTGCTGGGTTCCAAACCAATAGAGAGAAAGAGTACAATCTTTATATGGTGGCCTTGAATTTCTGAAACACATCATATAAAAAATAAACTTCCTGTATCTACTGTATGTCATATATATAATCCTGGAAAGCACTTTCAATCAATGTTCCTCACTGAAGATGCTTTTTTGTCTAGGAACACCTTCATTTGTGTAAGTGAAATTGGTCTTACATGTCATGTAAGTTTTATTAAGCACACTTCAAGTACTGTATTCCACTGTCTCACAACACACATACATAACACACATGACCTTCCTACTTGACACATAACACACATGACCTTCCTACTTGACACATAACACACATGACCTCCCTCCTTGACATTAGGGGAGAAATTGCAGTGCTGTCTTGCAGTAACATTATATTATTGTCATTGTATTTAGTTTGGTCATGTAGAATATCGTGATCATCATGTGATCTTAAAGACATTGATGCAGCTTTGAACAAACTATGAAATGTGCACCAATTGCCAGAGTAGCATGAGTAGGTTAGATTAACACGTGCGTGGATCGGACTTCAAGTAGAATCCCTCAGTCCAGCATACTAGAGACAGAAAAAGAGGCTCTGATGTAAAGTACAAACCTGTTTCTAAAAAAGTTGTAATGCTGCATAAAATGCAAATAAAAACAGAATGCAATGATGTGCAAATCATTTATCCCTATATTTAATTGAAAATAGTACAAACACAACATATCAAATGTTGAAACTGAGAAATGATATTGTTTTTAGAAAAATACATGCCCATTTAGAATTTGATGCCAGCAACATATTTCAGAATTGTTGGGACAGGGGCATGTTTACCAATTTATTCTTAAATTGTTGCATTGTTTGCCTGCACAGTTTTTCACAGAGTGGTGAACCCCTCCAATTCAAAGTGGAAATATATTTTTCAAGAAGCAATAACATTTCTCAGTTCCAACATTTGATATGTTGTCTTTGTACTATTTTCTATTGAATATAGGGTTTCAATGATTTGCACATCATTGCATTCTGTTTTTCTTTAAATTTTACAGTGTCCCAACTTTTTTGGAAACAGGTTTGTAATACCTTTTCCACCGTTACATGTCTACTTTTTAAATTGTTGGTCGCAATACTTTTAGATGTGAACCTGATACACTACTTACATATGGAAATTAACATGGCTCCAATCCAAAACGATACATTCCTTACCTTTTGTTTTTCCTTTGACACTGGGGTACTGTAACTGATTTCCTTTGTGTTTGCTGATTTATTGGATCTTAGCACTTTTGCAAATTGACAGGGAAATAGTTTCTGCATGAATAATTTAAATCTAAAGTGAGGATAACAGGCTCTCTCCCCCTATGATCCTGTGCAGTCTCATCTATTAGGACACAGTCATTAGATTTATGTGTCTTTGAGGTCTGGCAAAGCAAACAGATGGACTGTTTACATCAGACAGAATGATCTGCTGTGAAAAGGCCTTACACAACTTCTTTTAAGTGGTAGGCTAATGGGGGTGGTCAGTCTTTTAGGATATTGTCCTGCAAACCGGACACTCCTGAGAAGTCTGTTCTTTTGAGTGTTCCTGCAGATGGGGCTTTATAGACATACATCTTTTTTACAACAGAGGACAAGAGAAATCCTCCTCTAGGAAAGACGGGCTGAAAGCTACACTGCATTTTATCACCTGTCACTCCTGATGCTTAACTTTCACTTTAAAATGTATCCTTTTGATGTCAAGTGTTAAACCATATTAGAATTCAGATTAATTCGAGGAATACATTTTTTTAAACTCAATGTTTGGTCCAAATTTGGCACTAAAACCCCACAGTTTATTTTTGTCATTTAAAATATGTGGTCAAAATTCCTCGCACTGTTACAGGTTGAAATATGTTTGTGGTAATTTATTCCCATGATCAACTCTATCTTCTGTGTAGAATAAAATCCCCCTGTTCAGACCCATTTTGAGTTTTTACCATTAATAGAGTGAACTTCAGAGTGATTATCACTTTACTCCTGACAGTTTAGTCAGTGGACAACCTAGTGGAGATTACAGGAAACCGGTCTGGTTCCACAGGTAAATCATAGTTTGGTGTGTGGGCTAGGCAAAGGTATGGGTATGATTATATCTCTTCTTTGCATGTCTCTGAGAACAGAGGGAGAATAATAATACATGGAACTAGAGTGGGGAGGGATCGTAGAAGTTACTGTGTGTTACAGCTAGCAGATAGGCCAGATATCAGTAGACAGACAGACAGGCAGAGAGAGGGGGAAACAGTTGTTCAAAGCAACTAGACAGTACAAAAGTCAACATACCGTAACGTTTAATAAAGTATACTTTTAAAAATTATAAAAAGTACCGTATATTGGTGGACATTTACATTACATTATGCAACATCCACTTTAAACTGCATTTCACACATTTAGGGGACAATTAGTCAATCCGCCTTGCAGAAAACTGTACATTGTAAGTAGAGTGCATCATTTCACAATCATATTTACACTTTTGATGGTTCTTAGTAATTATTAAGCAATTTGATCAAAGATCCATTTAGAGAAATGAGGCGGCTCATTTTCCAAAAGACTAGGAGTACCCATCATTACAAATACTGTGCCACTGCATTTACACATTTTCTTAATTGGTTCTATTCTAAGAGTTTGGCCATGTGTGTTATATTCCCACAAAAAGGTTTTGGGTGGCCATTGCAGGACAATTCAGCTGAACCTGGCAACCCTGAACTGCTTACAGAATTACAATGATCTTTGCCATGGCTACTGAAAAAATAATACTTTGAGCTTGAAATCCTATTTGAAAATGCTATGTGTTTTAACTCCTAACTCGTTAGTGCAGTTAGTTTAAGGAGGGAGCGAGAGCGTTGGGACAACAGGCCTGCCATGCCAGGATGCAACAGTTGGAGTGTGGGTTTTGTAGTTCGCAGAATGATGTCTTCACATGGTTGCTAACCTATTACAACTACCAACTACAGAATTCAGTTTACAATATACTATATATTGTTGTAATATAATTGCATTTTTAACAATGTATATCATAGAAGTGCTTTTAAGTTGTCAAACCGATTCCATGGAGGGCCTAGTGTATGCGGGTTTTTGGGTTTTCCTTTACAGTTTTTAACAATTGCTAAGAATTGTTTACCTATACTTAAGATACTTTTTCCAAACTCTTAACACAGTAACACACCTACATCACACAATTAGCCAAGTAGTTCATTTTCTGCACAAAACCACATTTTGTTCATTAAATACCAACTCTACAGTACATTGCAAAATTCAAAAACCTTTCTCTACATACACTAACTCTATCAAAACACGGTAAACTCGACTGAATATCTGATCATAATGTCAAAACACTAGCACGTTTTCTATCCAAGAGGAACATATAGTCAATCAGAGCACAATGACTTTCAAAATACTTACAGTTGGTAGCATTACAAAAACTGCATTACTTTTTACGTGTCAGTTCTACCTGCATACAACAGACAAAATGAAATCCATAGTTTTTTATAATTCAGATTCCTTTTACTGTAAACCAATCTACATTTTTTGGTTGAGTGTCAAATTTGTGCATTTTTGGCAAGATACTATCTAAAAGTGAATGAGTTGTCTTTACTTTATAAAATGTAGAGTAGAAAAAAATAGTAAGTGACAGAATTGCTGCATTAAAAGCTTTATTAGCAACATGAAATTGTTGCCAGTGAGCAACAAAAACTCCAACATACATGACCTTTGGTTCGAAATGTGTTTAAAAATAAAACATCTGCTATTTCTCAATGTTTCAATGATTTGTTCATTCAAAAATGCTTATCAGTTGTTTCAATATAGCTTTTGAGCTGCTGTTGTAGCAGAAGTAAAGCCTTTATACTATATTTAAGGTTTTGAACATTAGGTCTTCATTTCTGGCATGCTGTGTGCAAGCATTTGTAATTTAGACAAGAAAAATCCATAATTTTGGTATAATTTAGGCAAGCTTATATGTAAAGAAAATGTAAGCATTTTAGAAATGTGTTAATTGACTGCATACTCTGTGAAAACAACATGAACTGTGTTAACGGTATGGTCCAAAAAAGACAGATATTGTGTTAATTGTGTTTAGAGTTTTGAAAATGTGAATACAAATTGGACAAAAGGATCTTTGCGATTGTAAAAAAAAAAAAAAAAAGTAAATTGGTGCCTAGTTCAGACCTTAACAACCAGGTGAGAGTAGATCCTGACTAATTTGTAACCTTATTAGTCAATCACACAAGGTAAGACTGGAAACCTGCTGGCACTTGGCCCTCTGTGGAACAAGTTCGACACCTGTGCTTTAATCAATAACATTCGACAAAGACACTGTAACCAGGAATGTAATAAGGATTTTATTCTGTTTAAAAAGATGAGTGGACACTCCCTACATATATTTCCTAGTTTTTTCCCTAGGCTTTTTATACTGAAAGTGAGAAATTGAGTGAGGCAGATGATTGATAGATCAGTGGTCAGCCACATATGAGCATGGAGCCTGTAGTATTAACCCTGGACCACTGCTCTGCATTTATTCTAATTATCCAGTTACCTAAAGAGAGCATACTTCCAGCAATAGTTACAAGATCTTTGACTTTCGAAACTGAACAAATATTGAACTCAGAAGAAAATAATTTTGTATATTATCCGTTTTACAACAAGAATCAATAGATTTAAAAACCAACAGTCATGCATCACATTCTCAAAGACAGCTAAATATTTCTGTCTGAACGACACGATCACCTTTGAATAATGGGTACAACAGTGACATAATATTTAGCTATTCTAAACATAAAGCTCTGGGTGAACCATCTTTGTCATCGTTATGATCACATTTTTGATATTCAGCACGACACTATTGGCATTGTTCACCAAATATCTCACCACCTGTTGAGGAGCTGGACACCTCAGTCTGTTGAAACGACTTTCAAAAACCCCTCTGATTGGCAGATCTGTAGATCTCGGTTGTAATTATCAGCCATTCCAACAGAGAACAATGGGTAAATTCTCTCAGTAAATGTGTCTTTATAGGTAAAAAGGACCGTCTTGTCTTCAGGGTTGCTGAAGGACACCTCTCCTCTGTCATAATCCAGCTGTACTCTGATCTTCTCGGGTCTCTTCTTCAGACTGATGGACCCACCAGCCACAAAATATTTACCACCCACCAGCCCTATTTCCCAGATTCCAAATCTGGGTGTTCTCTTTATCTTCACCTTCCTGTCAGCTGACTCTTTGACCACTCCCACAAACCAGTAAGGATGGTTCCCCACCTCCACCTCCCAGCTATGCTTCCCTGAGAGGAACCCCTCAGAGCCCAGAACATCTGCATAGAATGCAGACCGCTCTGGGTTTTCAGGGAGCTGCTGCTTTTGGTCTGAGCATTTCACACCAGTCAGGTCATCAGTTAGACAGAGACAGGCATGCGCAGTGTTTGGGTCCAGAATTACAGTGGCTAAAAGCAAGAAGTGATAATGAATGGAAAATCATTAATGTCATTAATTTCACATTGTTTTCAGTTAACCCAAAATGACTGTGAGCAGCTTAATCCATCAAACTCACTGTGTTTAACAATCTCCTGCATCTTCTCCCAGACTCTGAAAGGCAGGTTTCCCAGGTGTCTGGCTTTATCTATCAGCGCTCCTGAAACCAGCCTTGGATTTGGCAGTGTGCACTTGGCCCTGGAATAACATTAATGTGGTCAGTTCTGTTGGTGTTGGTAGTGCTGGGTTCAGAACAAAACGAAAAACTGGGTACAATGGCTTACCTTATTATGGTGGCCTTGACGTTCTGAAACACATCAAATAAAAATAAAACAAATGTTATAGCGCAACTTCATTGTTTATTTTCAAGCAGAAAACTGAAATGGTATCTTCTGACAATTCTTAACCACAATGACAGAGAAATTTATCCTGACCTGCAGGAATGAGATGTCTTCAGCTCTCAGTTCCTTCTCTATAGCTCTGATTGTGTCTGAAAGGGATGATATCAATTTGTTCATCTCCTCAATCTTTTCCATCATTATCAAACTCTTCTGCTTCCCTTCCTCTTTCAGTTCAGCTATCCTGGCTGCCTCTTCTTTGTGCAGAAACTGGTGGAGCCTCTCAAACTCCTTCTTAATATCTCCTTCTGCCTGCTTGACCTGACTCTGAAGACAATAGCAAAGAGGATTGTTGGAATGTGATGGGAATTCACCAATAAATTATTATTGCAAATATGTTTGACTTACCGTAATATGATCTGCTGTTTTATCACAGATTTGTTTCATTTCATTAAAGGTCTTCAGTTTCTCTTTCAGTGGCATCTTAGCAATCTGGAGTTCCTCCTGGAATTAGACAATCTCTTGATTAGTGTACAGTCTGAAAGAATTACGAAATGTCAAAGTAAATGAAATGTCAAAGAAAATTGTCATCTCAATAGTGACTACTGTCTACTCAAAACAAAAACAAAAATATATACAGTCCCCTCCAGAATTATTGACAAAAAATAATAAAAAAGGCTGTGAAATAATGGAATTGTAGTTTAGCAGCTTAAGCTTACAGTCAAAAAACAATACAAATCTACCTTTGAGTGAAAATTGTTTGATGAAGAAACTGTCATTATGAAATAATTATTTTATTTAACAACATGCATGCCACAATTATTATCACCACTGCAATTAGTACTTTGTGCACCCTCCCTTTGCCAAGATAACACCTCAGAGTCTTCTCCTATAATGTTTGATGAGGTGTGAGAACACAAGAAGCAATTGGAGACAATTCCTCCATACAGAAACTCTCCAGATCCTTCAGAGTCCTTGGTTTGCAATTGTCAACTCTCCTCGTCAGCTCACCCCACAGGTTTTCAATGGACTGTGATGGCCATTGCCAAAGCTTGATTCTGTGAGAATTATGTTCTTTTCTGCATGATCATGGCTCTTTCTACACTAAACCCACCTCTTGATAAAAAGCAAAATTTTTGTCTTATCAGACTTGAACCTGGTTCCAATCATAGTTCCAATGCCATTTAACAAACTCCTGGCGCTTATTTTTGTGGTTTGGTGACAACAGAGGCTTGTTCACTGGCCTTGTTTTTGAATAAAATCATTATTTCTTGATGACATTTATTTCTTGGAAACATTTTCACTCAATTAAAGGTTAGATTGCTAGGCTTTTTATTGTGAGACCAAGCTAATAAACAAGAATGACATCTTTTACTGTATTTTTTAAATTCATTTTTACATAGGGGGCCAGTACTTTAGTTACTGTAGATCTGAACCAAACAAGACCTCTTGATTAGACACAGTAGTACCTAATCTGATACCTAGGTGCTGTATCTGGTCAATAGAAATCAATCATTTAACAAAGTATATACCCCATACTACCCTGTGGTCCTGTGCAGCCTCATCAATTGGGACAAAGTTATGAGATCTGTGGGTCTTTGATGCCTGGCACACCAAACAGATAGGTTGTTTATCCTCCAGACAGAACAGCTGTAGTTTCTCATTGTGCTGACTACAGAGAAATGCAGATCTCTTCAGAACGGGAGCACTCTGATGTCTCTGCTGTAAGAAGGACTCGCACAAATTCTTTAAGGCCCGGTTACAAGGGGGTTCAGTCTTCGAAGACCTTCTTCTGCAAACTGGACATTCCTGACATTTATTTTGTTTCCAAAATTCTTGTAGACAGATTTTACAGAAGCTGTGGCTGCACGACAGGACGATGGGATCCTTGAAGGTGTCACAGCACACGGGACAGCTTAAATCCTCTTCTGGGAATGACGAACTGAAGGCCATTTTGTTCAAACCTTCCAGGAATGTGTGAACTTTAACGTTGAACAATTTTGTCGTTTAACAGCGGTAGTATTTTATTGTGCTTCTTAACTTTGTCCTGATTGTGAAAAAGAAATCCCCTCAAATAACTTGCATACTCCCAGAGGCTGTGGCATAAACAAAGAGAATCTAGTGATTCACACTCTCAACAGGTGTGTTGAGTGGAGAGTCTGGTTGGGCAGGAAAATCATAGTTTGGAGTTTGGGTTTGGCGAAGATATGGGTGTGTATGATTCTATCCAATCGCATGTCTCCAAGAACAGAGAGACAAATAATACATGGAAAGGAACATACACTTCAGGTGGATGACTGCTGCAAGGAGAAGGTACCATTGATACTGTCTAGCAGCTTAAAAATTCTGGGAGAGAATGTGATACAATCAGTGTTACTATGCAGTTGGGGGTTAGTCCTTGATGGTATTTGTGTATTTCGTCTTTGCAACCTCAAAAACCACACACTATATATTAGAAAGATATTGTATATTACACAGCATAGGGACTGCAGGTAGCCTATTGATTACAACGCTGGGTCAATACCCTAAGGTTGTTAGTTTGAATCCCTTAGCCAACAATGAAAAATAAATTGGTTGTTCTGCCCTTAAGCAAGAGACTTAATGCTAATTACCCAAGGGATGCTGTCAAATAATAGCCTGGTCTTGATCCCACTATTCCAGAGTGTCTCAGAAAATGGAATATGCTAAAGCCATTTTCTACTCACACATGCGTCAGTGAGTGTAAGTAGTAAATGTAGGGTATATTGTGTCAGAATGGTGATTTATGACCCTAGTGGGCGGGGCTTCGAGATTGATTTGACAGGTGGGCGGGACATCCGGTTTGCTGGGCGGGAATTCCGGTGTGATGTATGGACGTCCTGTATGACGTGTGTTAGGGCAGGAATTCCGGAATGACGTATCCATGTCCGATGACTTTGTAATT
>JACXGI010002096.1:37413-78581 GCA_016801175.1 Esox masquinongy | reverse complement strand
CTAGTAGGATTTTCCTGACATTTTCTTAGTTGCATCTCAGAGCAAAAGCCATGGTCCGCAGAGAGCTTCCAAAGCATCAGAGGGATCTCATTGTTGAAATATATCAGTCAGGAGAAGGGTACAAAAGAATTTCCAAAGCATTAGATATACCATGGAACACAGTGAAGACAGTCATCATCAAGTGGAGAAAATATGGCACAACAGAGACATTACCAAGAACTGGATGTCCCTCCAAAATTGATGAAAAGATGAGAAGAAACTGGTCAGGGAGGCTTCCAAGAGGACTACAGCAACATTAAAGGAAATGCAGAAATTTCTGGCAAGTACTGGCTGTGTGCTACATGTGACAACAATCTCCCATATTCTTCATATGAATGGGCTATGGGGTAGGGTGGCAAGACGGAAGACTTTTCTTCCAAAGAAAAACATCCAAGCCCGGTTGAAGTTTGCAAAAACAAACAAAGTCCCCCAAAAGCACGTGGGAAAATGTGTTATGGTCTGATGAAACCAAGGTTGAACTTTTTGGCCATAATTCCAAAAGGTATGTTTGGCGCAAAAATAATACTGCACATCACCCAAAGAACACCATACCCACAGTGAAGCATGGTGGTGGCAGCATCATGCTTTGGGGCTGTTTTTCTTCAGCTGGAACCAGGGCCTTAGTCAGGGTAGAGGGAATTATGAACAGTTCCAAATAACCGGCAATTTTGGCACAAAACCTTCAGGCGTCCGTTAGAAAGCTGAAGATGAAGTTCACCTTTCAACACGACAACGACCCAAAGCACACATCCAAATCCACAAAAGCATGGCTTCACCAGAAGATTAACATTTTGGAATGGCCCAGCCAGAGCCCAGACCTGAATCCAATTGAACATCTGTGGGGTAATCTGAAGAGGGCTGTGCACAGGAGATGTCCTCGCAATCTGACAGATTTGGAGCACTTTTGCAAAGTAGAGTGGGCAAATATTGCCACGTCAAGATGTGCCATGCTAATAGACTCCTACCCAAAAAGAGTGCTGTAATAAAATCAAAAGGTGCTTCAACAAAGTATTAGTTTAAGGGTGTGCACACTTATGCAACCAGGTTATTGTGAGTTTTTTATTTTTCCCCCTCAAAGATTTCAGTTTGTTTTTCAATTGAATTGTTCACGTTATAGGTCACATTAAAGGTGGAAAAAGTTTTGACATGATTTATCTTTGTCTCATTCTTTTACATCACAAGAACCTGGCATTTTAACAGGGGTGTGTAGACTTTTTATATCCACTGTACAGCTAATATTTCAAGCTGTGATAGCTTTATGTTAAAATTTACATATAGTCTCCATAAAGGTAGCAAAACCTAATGTGTGTGTGAGTGGTTTTTTTGGGGGGTGGGGGGGGGGCTGCTGTCAACAACTGTGCCATCCCTGTGTTCCAGTGGGTTACTACGCCTGAATTGAGTGCCAGGCAACCCCCCAGCCTTGTCCTCTCCCCACCCTCTGTGCTCAGTACATGTTGGGCGAGAGGGAAGTACTCACTGGGTTGGGGGTGTCAAATGGAGGTGTATTTATAGAATCAATGACAAAATAGAGGGAATTACGTGTTGATGCTAAAATTAGCTCTCTTTTCTTTTTCCCCCTCAATCCTTTTAGCTGTGATTATCATTCATATATGGCAGCAGAGAGTGGAGGGAGAAAGGAATCAGCATAGTCACATCAGATAATCAATCAGATAATAACAATGAATATTTGAAATGCAAGTTGTTTGGTGAAACAAGGAATATATTAAGATCTATAATTCTCTGATGCAAGAACGTTTCCATAAACGTACATTTCTGCTAGCTTCAATAAACACAATGTGCAGTGTAATGGCAGAGGGGTTTTGTCAATATTTACGTCACGTCCTGAACTCATATTCATTCTGCGAGGAGGAACCATTGTTTCAAGAACAGACTGCTGGAGCCAACCTGCGTATCCAGTTATAATTAAAACCGCAGTTATCTGGGCTGGCAGTGAAAAACTGATTGCTTTGCTGCCTTGTCAAGGTGATTGACTGATGCTTGTCTTCCATCTCCCTGCTTAGCTAAATCCATCCAGCTAAAGAGATAGAGGCGAAGTATGGTCTTCCATAATGCTATGAGTTAAAATACACTGTGATGTTGACTAATGTTGGCTTGAATAATGGCTGTATACATCTATAACCTTATCTCATGGAAACACATCCTTAGGGAATCAATAAACAATTTTTCTTGTGAGTGCCCTTTTCTGCCCACTGAGGTAGTTTCTTTACAACTTTTCAGTCCAGTTTGGGAATCTATGGTAAATTTAAGATGGCTGAAAAGTATTTATACTTTTCGTGTCAGAAAATGGTCCGTAAGTCTAAGGAATGGTCCGAACATCTAAGGAATGGTCCGGAAGTCTAAGCTTTTGCCTCTGGTGCACATGTAGGCCTACTAGAATTTGTTCGAATCCAGACACTCTCTTGTCCCCCCCAACGCCTGTTTTTTTAACATTTTTATTATATTTCTTCACTTTGTAATAGAGAGTCTTGTTTGTGCAGGGTTGATGGTCACTAGACCTGAATGTTTTGGACAGTTCTATCTCCTGATAGTGTTGGTGCCCGTCTGAAGGTGCCACTTCTGAGGACAAACTGGTTGTTATGGTATTCTGTTACCTGAGGTAACCTTCAACCACCTTCCTGTGGCTTTCTCTTTTTTTATAGCTTTTCTTACCATTTCTATCCATTTTTTTTCAAAACAAATAAAACTATTCGGATTAAAAAATGCAGACTAGCTCAAACCAGCATTTTTAAATAATCTACTAAACCCTTCCAAAAAGTACCATTTATGCAGTTTACATCTGTTCAGCTCAGTGGTGGAATTTGACAAAGGAAAATGTACAGGAACTGCTGCTTGACGTGCTATGAGGAGGTTTTAAACTGTATGACATTAAGTCCCCTGTCGACTGAGGTTAATGAAGCGAAAGCTGGCAGCCAAGACAATGGCTGGGGTCATTATTGGCATTTTAGAGTTTTAGTTAATTTAGAGTTTTTAATTAATTTTAATTAATTTAGAGTTTTTAATTAAGTTTTTTTTTAATTCAGTTTTTAATTAATTATATTGTCATTCTAAAAGTAAATTAAAGACACAAACAACTCTTTGTTTTTAGTTGAAGTAGTAACAAAACAGGAATTTCAATCAAACCTGTATGCAATGTAATTCTTCAGTCAAACCATTACAACGCTTTTCCAACACCAATCCCACTTCCTCCGGACAGTGCTGAGCAAATTAGCCCCACCACATGCAAGGCCCCGGCCATTGTTGTTATGCCACAACCTGGATTTGAACTCAATTGATGGGGCTTGTATGTCGTATGTTTTTTTTTACAGATTTCTTTTCACCAGAAAACTGTCTTTATAACTGTTAAACACCCCCTGTGGCAAAAGTCAGCATTGTTTTTTTAAGACAGTATCCCAAATGATGCATGGGTGGCTGATTATTTCTGGTTTGCATCAGGAAATTATGTCATGATTAAAATATTCCAGAAGCCCTTGATAGGTCAAAGTACAATGTTTTGTCTAACTATAGGAGGTTGTCTCATGATCACAGATATTGTCTTTGCTGATACAATGGAGGACAGAAATATTCCAGAAGCTTTTGTGCAGTGAGACAAATATCACTACAATATAACCAGAGAGGTTATCACCATTGAGGATGGAATGACTGACTAACTCACAATATAGAAAATCAAACCCTGTTTGAGGAAATATTGAAAAATTACAAACATAGGACTAAACATAACAGGTAAGTTAATTGAAAGACATTCAGGTCTTAAATACATTAGACAAACAGTCCTTCACTAAGGGACGGACAGGTAGACACAGACATCAACAGCCACATAATGCCCTTACACAAGACAAATGTCCAGTCATTGGTAGTTCCCCGTCAGCCCAGGGGAGACGTGACGAGACACGGTTTATCTCAAGGTTTCACTCAACAATGTGCTCCTCCTCGCCCCAATGAGGCTTCACGCTGACAGATGGGTGTTTATTCCCGTGGAAGGTCATCCCATGTGTTCTCAAAATGTGTCCCTGGGTCCATAAAATACTTACATTTTTAGAATAGGGAAGATAAGACTGTGTGATTTTTATGTCCTTGTGAAAACACAGCTATTTTCTTTTTTTTATCTGAAGAGTGCCTTGATATTTAGTGATTTTTACTGTACCTTTTTGTGGCTTGCAAATCAGTCAATGTTCTAGTATCCCAGCTTTCTTTTTTAGCTTTTTTGATAGAATTTCAGAGGACCCCATTTTCTCACGCCCCATACCAAATCTATAATTTGCATTAATTAACACTAAAACCAAGCACTTTTTGAACTGGTCAAGCGGGAGAAACCAAACCAACTTTGTTTCATATGTTTAGGCTATCCCAAATTAAAATATTTATTGTGTCATTACATTTACAATCTACATACAATTACATACTTTTGTATAATTACTGTGTATATTAACCCTAAAACAACATCTATTGATCCATTCAATCTAGACCAAACCAACGTTTGGCATGATTATACAATACAAACTTACATTTCTAAACAAAATTGATTGTTTCTAACTATCTTAATGTGCATACATTTGCATAATTTGCATTCATTCAAATAAAGTATCTCTTAAAACAATGAAGCAAGAGAGTTCAAACCCACTTCATTCACATGTTTAGGCTTTCATATGTTTAGGCTTTCCCAACTTATTTTGCATACAACTGCATAATTAGTATTAATTAACTCGAAAAACGTATTCCTTGAACTGTTTAAAAAAAGAGACTAAACCACATTTGTTTCACATGTTAAGGAAATCCTAACTTAAAATTCTCAAAACATTTTATGAATTTGTTAAAACAAGCCAGAGCAACTTGTAAAGTTAAAATCTAGTTTTTCAAATAACCTTTCTCCAAACCTATTTGTATATTCTCTCCTTAAAGAAATGTGCATTTTTGTATCCTAAAATTTCTATTTTTTGTCATTGCAATTTGGGTAATTTAGACAGATGGGGCCGTCAAAATGGTGAGGAAATTAAAAGAGGAGGGAATGATAGGAGAGATGGAGAAACAGGGGACTACAGACATGTCACTCTTCCTGGATGGATCCTATGCGTCTTTATCTGTACATTCCACTCTCTCTTTTTCTCCTTCTTACTCCCTCATTCATCATCATTCATCACTCGGTTCCTTGTCTCGTTCATTCTTACACATGCAGCCTTTCTCTTTTCCATCAAGGTCTTTGCCAAGGACAACTCTCATCACAGGAGACCCTCTGCGATTGGCTGTAGCTGCCCACTGCGCCTTAAAGAGACAGTGCTGCCCACTGCGCCCTTTTAAGTATTGAAAGCTATTTTTAGAGCAACCACAACAAGGGACCGACGGCCAGTGGAGATGTGTTTGTTGTTTTTATTTCTAAATAGCTATGAGGTTAGCATTCACTGCAGAGCCATTATGAAAGTAGCAATATTCTCAATGACGCTCCAATTCACACACACACAGAGGCAGAGCAGACAAGGTTGAACATACTTCCTGGTCTCAAAGAGCTATTGATTCCTATGGAATCAAGCACAATAGAAATGTCATACTATATGTAAAATGTATTTTATGTCAATGCGCTGTCTGACAATGAGAGGGAATATGAGAGAAAAAAGGAGATAGTGAGAGACCAGGCACAGTACAGATACTGGGGTGTACACACACATTAAAATGTAATTTATTATTTACATCATTTAGCTAGAACAGAAGCACTTCCAAAAAGCGGTTCCCACTACTTCCCTTGCACCTTCAAAAGCAGTGTTTCACAGCTGTATGGCTGAGTGGAAGGTTAAGCTAGAGTCAACTTGAAGAAAGAAGAAAAAATTGTAAGGGTGAGAGTAGAAGGTTATGGAGGGAAGGAGGGGGACATAAAAGACTGAGTGTTGGAGAGATTTAGGGAGGGTGTACTTAAAAGAATGCCGGGCCAACTACTGTACTAGGTTGGAGCCTCGACTGTGCTGCTAGTTGACCAGAGAAGACCAGTTGGCAATATGAATTGGCCAGCCTCCCTGGTCTTACCGTCCCTTAAAAACTCCCACAGGCACCTCACTAACTGTAAGTAAATCTTAACCTTCAATTTCAATGGCAAGTAGAGTATCAATTGGGAACAGCAGTAATGTTACCTGCAATGGTCATTTTACACACAGGTGAAGTAACTACACAGTTACGCAGAGTGTATGTATGGATAATTAATAATGAAGTAATAAAATGTCATTATTAAATCTGAATACAACAGGTGTGAAACCATTATGTCATAAAGTCTACTTACTTCACGCATCAATACAAACATGAAAGGGGGTTTAGAGTTTGTAGTAAGAAAGTCAACCAGAGGCTGTATTCCAGAGGTACACGACATCTGCTATCTTTGCAGCTGGAAGCTGAGGGCAAAACCACCAAAGCTGATCCACACCAGGTAATTACCTGCATCTAATTGGCCAGATTGGTCTGCTGATCAGGATCATAGCTATATTGCAACGAATCAGAGGTGAGTTGTTTTCTAAAGATGTCTTCTCGACTGGACCAACAGATGCCACGATCATCAGGGAGATGAAAGAGCTCAACAGTGTTATGAAGTGGCTCCTCACCTGTAGACTTTCTGGTTAACGTTTTCATAGTAAGTATTGAAGAGCAATTTCTAATTATTCAGGAACTTAAATGCCTTTAACATGTCTACCATTTGAACCTCTACATCTACAGCGCTTGCCTTAACTTTCTGTCTATTGGCTAAGTTTTAATGAGGTGGCTCACTGAAACAGTTGATTTGAATGACAATAAGACTTCCACATTTATTTTAGCTTCCAATTTCATATGCTGTTACTTCACTTGGCTATTGTAGTTTTAAATAATGGAGGTACTTTTGAACATTTATTTTCAGTCTTTGTTTTAAGCCTTTAAAGTGATTAAGGGCAAACAGCCAGACGACTTGTTACTAAAAGGAAGGAGTGCGACTGGGCTGTAGAAACTGCTAAGAGGTTTCCATAAAATTGATGTTCTTAGAAACCAAACTAAAGGGGACTGTTTTAGCTGGTAGACAACAGACTGTTTCTATGAAGTGGCACATTGCTTAGGGATGTTGATATCAAAGACAAAAAAGGATTTGACGTCAACTGCCCCCAAGCACGGCTCTGTTTTACAGAGCCTCTCTATTCACTATAGTGAATGCATGAGAGTCAACACAACTTTTGCCATGAACGAGGTACACAAAGTTCAGGTTTTTCGGTCGTCTGGCTGAGGTACTCTGGCATGCTGGTTCCAACCTGTCTACTGGAAAAGGTGACTCTAAAATAGAGAAAATAAATCACTGCAGACATAAGTCATCCCTGTTCAGCATCACAGTCAAACGGTCCATGGCCTTTTCTGTTGCCCCATAACATTGGGTTAATAACCCCACCACCACAACAAAACAAACCAAGTGAATGACCCGTGACCTTCAACCCAGCGAATGTTTCATTAGATTAACCCACCATTTCTTAGTGAGTAGGCGTTGTTGGAGAGATGGAGAGAGAGCAAGTGAGTATCAGAGAAAGAGACCGCATTGTGGTAGCCAGGGCTGGCAGTTTGATCCAGTGTGAATGGGATCTTCCTATTAGTCGTGTTGAGTCCTTCTAGTATTGATTGTGTGACCTCTTTAAAAGCACAGTGAAACACTATCAGTTTCCGCCCCCCACACGCGAAGCTTCAAACAAAGAACTACTACAACTGAAAGCCTACTGTATATTTAAGCATTGACACTTGAAGAGGTGTGGTACATGGATAATGGTCATGTATCACAACCCCTGCAGTGCCTTATTGCTATTGTAAACTGATTACCAATGTATTATGTAGAGTAAAAGGCCCAACAAATTCTTACCTATTGCATAGGGTCTGATATACCCTAGTTTTTCTGATATACAGCCAATCAACATTAAAGGCTCAAACCACACAATTTATGAAATATACATAAACTATTTATGTGCTGCATAATATTTGTCTGCGGGCAAGATTTCCATTCATCTTTTGGAAAGGAAAAAGTAGTGTTGTTAAATTGCATAAGTCTGGTACCCTTGCTAAGCATGATTTGACTGGTGGCTGAATTAATGTGACTACAGACTAGGTTATGTTACCTCCTAGCATATCAAAGCAAAGCGTAAGCTCACAACAGCACTCTCATAGCCCCTTAGTTATTACCACTGTTGTTCCCAATCATTAATAAAATGGATTTGACTCTAGCAACCGAACTTCAGCTTGTCGTAAGGAAAGCTGATCCCACAGGCAAACATTGAGATCATCATCTTTAGTGCTTTTCATTACAAAAATAACATTTTGTAAGTGCTTGCACTTAAAATAATTATAATATACATAAAATATATATTTAAAAACATTTAGCTAGCAATACATCACAAAGTAGATCTTGACGACAACAATTTTCAGCAAGAGGAGAGTTTGGGATGTTTCAAATTATCAAAAGATGTACAGTAGGGAAACTCATAGGGGTCTACATCGCCCACACAAAGCTTTGAAGGAATCCTCAGACTGAATGATGAATAAGTTACTGCCAGCCCGCCATCCATTGCAGTTTTCCCAATGATTAAGTGACCGTAGGGTAAACAACCAAATATATTGTGGTGTAGCTAGTCAATTCATATTAAAACACACAAACTAGGTAAGTAGCTTGCTAGCAGTGTTTCCTAACTCTTTGCTAATTGATTTGCCATCATATTGGCAAACAGGAAACAAATAATGAACCAGCTATACTCAGTGATGTAGTGGTGTCCGGAGAAGTGGGTATACTGTTATCAGGGGTGTAGAATTAGGGGGGGCGGGGGGGGGGGGGCATGCCCCCCCCCCCAATATTACAGACAGGTTAATGTGACCCTCCTGGAAGAGTGAATATCCTGGGATTTTGCTAATGACTCATAATTGTATCCTAATCTAGTTACTTGGTGTTTGGTAATGAAGGCCCTACTTTGCATCAGCAACACAATGTCACAACTCAGTGATAAACATAAGAATACAACTGATGGCACCCTTATTCATAGCAACTATTTTCTAAGTAATTAATCATTTGATTGTTAATCATAAATATAATAATAAATTATGTGTCAGGCAGTTTGATACAAAATATGAAGCCATTTTCATCAAACAGAAATGACAAAAATTTTTGGACTTAATAGTAAATCTTTCACTTACTTTACTGTCTGTAGGTCTGGCCAATCATTGGTGTCTATGAAGAACAAGAAACATACAGGATACTCAGTAATTTACAATGAAAGTGCAAATAAGATGACCAATTTACACCACAAGATTGCAATATTGTATTTAAAAAGCAAGCTATGTATGATGCACTCTTGGCCATATGAAAGCTGAAAGGTTTTAAATAAGAAATCTAGCTAACTGGCGACCAGTCCTGATGTCAGCTTCCCTACCCGCATTTTCCATTTGAACTAGCTACCTTTTCCAAAACTCAAAAATTGTCAACAGTAAAGTTAGCTAGAAAACGTTAGCTAGCTAAGGCAGTTAACGAGGGAGTACAGCCTAACCGCCACATTGACAAATTGATTTAATCTGTAAATACCTAACCCTAACCCGAGGTACCAAGTCCTTATCATGGAGGCTCCGGTTGCTTTCAAAATCTTTCAGAATCTAGAAGTGCACCAGAAGAGCTGGCATTTGTCTGCTGCTCGACTACGTTTATCTGGTTGGACAAATTACAAAGTTGTTTCATGAGTTCGTTTCATAATGTATTTCGGAAGTAACGTTAAGCCTATGGAAATATCATTTTGCCTCGGGGAAAAAAACCTGAATATTCGACTGAAGTGAAGTAACATGAGGTTCTAAATAACCAGCCAATCAGAGCTATGTCATACGTCGGTCTCGGACACATTATTTATTGGTCGTTTTTAAAATGTTGCGTTTGTAATAATTATGCGACTGGCTTTTTTGTATGCTACTTTTTGCATGCTTTATCACAAAAATAATGTATATTGCATATACGTTCACTGTACTACATTCACACGCATCAGTAAGAAGTCAGTATACGCTATGCCCGCTGACAAAAAAGTGGGTAGAAAGCGTATATACCTGCGTATACCCTCCACTAAACCACTAGTAAGAAGTGAGTGCACGCAATGGCAGCTGACAAAAAAGTGGGTATAAGGCGTATACCTGTGTATACCCTCCACTACACCACTGGCTATTCTCATTAAGTTATTAGTTTAGAAAAGATTGAAACAAAAATATATTGCGAAATTTTTACATGTTTACTAAATGTACATAAGTTGTCTGCCTATGTGACCGCATGGTCAATTTACAGAATTTGTTGTGGAACATTTTTGTAATATTTTTTAGAAGGCCAATCCACAGTTTAAATCAAATGCATTCTGTGAACACTAGCGTTGTAAGATGTAGCAGTGCAAGATTAAATCTGTGAGCCTTCCTGAGTTAGTCTAAAAGCTTTGCACACCTGAATTATGTAATATGTTACCATTGTTTCCAAAGGTGTTCAGGTTCTATCAAGCCGTTGGGGATCGTGGTTAGACTGTGATTTTTGTCTTGCCACACATTTAAAAAAGATTTTAGTCAAATTATTTTTGTATGTATTATTCCAATTACTCTTTCATTTAAGTTCTTACTAATGTCACTATTATGTTGTTGATCCTTACTGAGTTTGGACCTATCAAAAATGTAACTGTGCTCTTGTAATCACCTATGACCTCATGGTGACATTCAAGTTACTTTTCTGTCCTGCAGCTCAGTTTAGACGGACAAATGTGTGTTTGATGTGTCTGGGTTCTTTATAAATCATCCTCAGCCAAATTAATTGACGATGCTAAAAGAAATACTGAATCTATGAGGAAGGGGTGGTTATTTCGATAAACACCAACATAAGTATCTTATCAGTATTTATATAAACGTTTTACCACATATAGTGTCATTTATTGGTGCAATTCATCTTTTAAACCATTGTATATAATTTATTATGAGGACTATGTTTAATTGTGTTGTCTTAAACTTACAGGCCTTGGGCATGCTCATCACTGTAAAGGAGATATTGTTCTTAGCATACCTGTTAAAATAAAGGTGAAATAAATCAAATTAATTATTTAAATAATTAATTTAAAAACAGTGTAAATCTATATTATTTCAGACACAGTAATGCCATGTAATATATTATTACACATAATTTTGTTATTATTTGATGTGTTTAGTCAAATTTGAAAATAATTTATCTTCACACATCTCCATCAGAGAGCATATTTGGATTTGTTATGAAAAAATATACCTTGGGAAATAGGGTATATTATCCAATAATTTTCCAGTTTGAAATGCTTGTTAAATGTATTCACTCCCATCAACTAAGTAATGCTATGCATAGTCATGGAGAAAGAAAACACATGGCTATTTGGGAACAAATTCTGCCATTTCACAGCCTGGAATGACAATTTTGTTTGGTTTATTGATTAAACAGTTTATTCTCATTTGCTATGCAAGCAATCAATGCTTGTCTTCTCTTGTATATCCCTCTGGCATAACATAGAAAGCTTGATAGCCTTGATAGTGTTAACGTCCCACATCTTAATTTAAAGTAATCGCTAACATAAACAATATACCCTGACAAATGGTATTGTATTAGCCAGTGTAACATAAAATATTATTCCAGTTTGATATGGTCCTTCAATGTGTAAACTCCTGTCAACTAAAGATAAAAGATGTTCCTTTCATGCCAAAAAAAATTTTTTAAAGATTTCTTTGGAGGTTTTCATCAGATAGTGGCGTTATGCAACAGCACAACATGTGCCTTCGGTTCTGTCGTTCCCTTCTGGGAGGATGTATCTGTGCTCTGTGGACCAATGGTGAAGATATTCACATCATGCATGATGTCTCCGCCAAGATTTGTCCCCAGGTATTTGATTTGGATACATTAAACATGCGCGCACACACACACACACATACAAACCCACACACACATTATTATAAGAATATTTTCCCTTGAGGTGACCAAAACTTTATTCCTCATTCAAAATCCTACCCTCCAAACCCTAAACTTAACCCCAACAACCTAACCCAAACTTCTAACTCCCACCCTGAACCTATCCACTAACCCCTAACCCTAACTCTAACGTTTACCTTAAACCTTATAGCCTTTTTTCCGCTCTGGTCCCCACTAGTTAAGGAAAACATGGACACGCACCAATACAGACAGATCACTTGCACTGGCTCCTCAGTAAACACCTTCCATTGATTGCTAGTATTGCTGTGAAATCACTGACCCTGTGTTCATTGTCTCTTCTCTTCACTCCATCCCATGTGTCACAGTCCCCTATCCCTCTTTTGTTTCTGTCCTCGTATCTCTCTGTTCTCTGACTCATAATAATGTTCCTTTCACGCTTCATTCACAGCATCCCTCCTTCCTGTCCTCTCTGGATTTCTACATTCCTTTGTTCTCTTTTTTTTCTTTCGATAGCAACATATGTCTGCCCGTCCCTCACCCCCTCTCTTTGTGTCATTCTTGGGCCCGTAAAACACACACAACTCCATTCTGGTAATCTGGTTGGAGATTAGTTTGGACATGCAGCAACCTGGATTACAGTGTTCAGATAAAGCCATAAAGCTCCCCCAGAACCACATACATTAACAATAGTATAGAGCTAGCATGTCCTCACAGTAATATGTAAACACACTGACATACATACAAAAATGATTATGGCTAAAGATACTTTGGTTTAGCTCACACTCCACCCACACTTCCTGAAACCTCTCTCATAGCTCAGGAACCAGACTGCAATCTGCTATACATTCTGTATAGGGTTGATGGTCACTAGACCTGAATGTTTTGGACAGTTCTATCTGCTGATAGTGTTGGTGCCAGTCTGAAGGTGCCACTTCTGAGGACAAACTGGTTATTTTTCTGCCTCACTGCCCTGTGTTAAGTATTTTGTTATGTGTTTATGGAACATCCAGTATTTGAATAGGATTTTGGGGCCTGTTCAGAGATCTGCAACAGACAGCAATTCCCCCTATCAAAAGAAGAAATAACCAAACAGGCCTGCAACTGTGCCACAACTGTGCCCCAAACCTTATGGAATTAATGGAATGATACAGTTTTGTGACAATATTTAAATTATCATTTTTATGTACTGCTTTACGGTGTTGTTGAGTAATGTAGTAGTAGAGGATAGTTGTATTGTCCCTAAACTAGATCAGAAGGGAAGCCTTTTGAGCGACTTGTCTCGTGTCTTCTGTTTTCTTTCATTCTCATTCCTGCTCATAGTTGCTCCATTCGTCTCCATTGCCTATCAACTATCCCTCTATGTGTTTTTGGATTTTAATACCTGTTGGAAAATATTGCGGCTTCAAATGATTTTATGATTTCTGGTTAGGCTACTGCAGATCTTGACCTTTATACAGTATTATTGTTAGATTGTGGGCAGAATTGTTTGCTGAATAAAATTAATGTCCAGATGGGCCACATCACTTTTACTATCTGTTCTGAACAAAATTAACCTTTCAAGGATTTATTGTTGGGGTATAGTTTAATAGGATGAAGGTATGGTATGAAGCACGATTTGGACTTGATACTTTATGTAGAAGATCCTTCCGGATATAAATAATGCTTAAGCATTTTTTTTCCACTGGATGAGGATGGTGGGAGTTAATTGCATTTCTTCCATAAAGACAACTAAAGCAGTGCAGCTTAGGCTGGGAGATCATTAGTCTTACTCATTCAATGAGTTTCTCTTTCACTCTCTCCCTTACTCTGTTTGTCTAAATCTTCAACTCATCTCCAACATTCCTCTCTTTCCACTGTCTCGTTTTCTATATTTATTGTTATTTAGTGTTAATGGACAACATTACCTGACAGCCGTTGCCATAGCAACCTCACCCCCCCCCCTTTCCTTCACTCGTCCAGGTCAAAGGAAAAGATGAATTGATGAAAAAGAACATCGGGTCTAGTTTTTTTTGGGGGGGGGAAACATAAAGCTTATCATTTCCTGCACTTTGACACAATCTAGTAACACTCACTGTACCTCTAGCAGGGTGTTTTGTAATTTCCCTTCAGGAAATTCCTCCCTTACCAACAAAAAAGGGTTTCCTTTGAAAAACAAAATGTCAATAAATTAAAGAGACCAGGACAATGGCAGTTCTGTAAAACCTCCATCGCTGCACGTACTTCTAGGTTGTTATGGAGTCATTAAATGGATTACTCCTCGGTAGTTACTCTACTGTCTCAGAGGGTTAGGTGAATGTAGGGCCAATTAATCACAGGTCGTTGACTCTCATCCACTGCAAGATGATGAAAGATGTCTCTAACGTGGCCTACGGCCTGAACATTCACTTTGATCTTGAAAATTGGCCGGGCGATCAGCAGATCCCATCAGCGTCGTTCTCTAAACCGCGGCATATCCCCACTATGAGACACAAGTTCTACTTCTCCCAAGAATTTCCAGATTTTTTCGCCATCCTAAAACCAACCTCTGAGTCGAATCTACGTCTCAATGTTTGGAATGTACTGTGAGGTAGAGGGGCGTTAGGTGCCAAACACATCCACACCTATACATGGTTGTGGTAGACGTTCAAATGCCATGCTGTTACAGCTGCTCCTGATCCATAGGCCTGTAAGTTCATGACCAGGACTCAACAATTTCATCTGTGTTGTTTTGCTTTAGGTGGATTGTCTGATCATATCTGTTTATCTGCTTCACCAACTCAAACCATTTTCTTTTCTCTGATCAAAATATCAATTTCTACTTTGTGTGTGTGTGTGTTTGAGAGAAAGCGAGAGAGGGAAAGAGAGAGAGATTTTGAAAGAGACTCAACAAAAGTCCATAGACATTCTGACGACATTCTGTGCATCCGCATTTTACCCGCTACAGCTCTCATTTCATTCAGGTAGTTTTAGAGCTGTCTGCTCTGTTCCCTAACCCTCTCTATTGTCTATCCCTGTCTGTCTTTCTATAAGTCACTCACTCTATCTCTCTCTATCTCTCTCAGTCTGTGAGCTGACTGTTTGTTTTCGGCATTTTGCTGACATTCTATGTCTCTTGGAATGCATTGATTCCATGTTGCTCTAGATAACCGCATCTAGATGAATAATATGTTAAATGTTATTGCATGTATCTGAAGAGCTCTTCTATGTGTAGAGATAGATATTTTAGTTTACTGTAAAGGAATTACAGCAGGGTGCTATTTTAAAACCAACTAAACAAGAATGTTGCAAAATGAAAACCATACGCACATAAACACACACACATAAACACACACACACACACACACACACCAAGTTAATACTAAAACGCAATCCCTTTGTTCTTTCCAGTGGCATGGCACGCCCAGTTTAAAGGGTCCAAAAACAAAACATTAATTGTGTAAGCTCTCACAGCAGGTGTTGGATACAAAAACAAACATGAAATGCTAGAGATGTTCAGTATACTTTGAAGTGTTTGGAACATTACAAAATCTTTATTCATTAATGTGTGTTTGGTTCTTATCTAACCTTCGTGGAGACCACAGTTGACATTAGGGGCTTGTTCTAAGGTAATAGAGATGAACTCAGATTGGCCATTGGGGACACTGATGTCATTTGTTCCAGAAATGGGCATATAAACGACAGACAACATTGACTTCAGCATAGCCTTTCTATTGATAAAGTATTAAAGTTTTCAGTTAGATAGACAAGACATACATATGCACGCTGTATTGGATAATAACTGACCATCTTAAATCCAAATTGAACTGGGGATCTTTCCTTTGTCTGTTTGGAATGCAATATTTTGGGTCGCAGTATCTTCTGTGGGTTGATTTTAGCTGCGGCTGATTAGGTACCAACCTAGCTGTCCTGCCTTGCAAATCCGGGCGGCGCATCTCTCGCACCCAACGGCGCTTCTTTCACACGCGGAGTTGGTTGTGCGAAGGGAGTGTCGTGGCAGCTGGGCATTGCAGCGGAGGGAGACGTAATCAGAACTACAGAGCGGCTCGCTGTTCAATTTCACGAGGCATCATTTTCGCAAAATATAGAGCTACGCGTATTGCTTGCCTGCCTGTCATTTCATCATTTTACGCCTAAAACGGGCCCTATCGTTTTATTTGGGGGCGGGCGAATTAGGTTTTGCATGTGTTCAATGAAACGTTGCATTCTCACATTTTAACATGCCCGTTCGTCTTATAAATTAGCTCTGATCATTTATTAGTGGATCATTGTCCTGTAATCCGTCTAGAAGAAGAGCGTGTTTCCTCCAGTTGCGGCGAAATACAGTTCTCGCTTCTGTTTCTACATTATACTATCAGCTGTTTTAGTTAAATCCAACATATACCCGTTTCATCTGCTGAGGATACCAGACTAACTGCGTTGAGATGGGGGTAAGACCAAGGCTATTTCTGTTTAAATTGTGTGTAAAAACGTGCTTATGAATGGATAGCTGTAGCCTAGTATGTGAGACATGTGCAACGCAACTTAAAGGGTTAACGCCTATGAAAGACATGAGAACAACATTGTCCACTTCAAAACTATGGCAATGTTGAATGACAGGACATGTTGGGATTAATTCATTGGCTCATAATTTCCATTCTGTTTTCCATGGCTAGATAACATTATTAACATTGTTTTGCTGTTTGCAACGTTTTCCGAATTGCGCTGTGTTTGACAACAACCGATCCGCTACTTTTCCAGACTGCTTTCCTCTCCAGACCTCAGCCTGTGCGTCATAATGGAGTTGCCAGGAGAACGGAATCTGTGGTTACATTCCCGCTCCGGAATTTAGATTAATAAAGTTATACGGCGGGATGGACTGTTGAGCGATTGAGTATTTGTCCCCGGTTGGGTAAAAGGTGCGCAACCCATTATTGCGCCAATTGTAAAACCAGCTGTTCTCCAAACCTTAATCCCAAGTTAGTCGGATACCTTTTGTCCATTCACTATTTGGGTTGGATATTACATTGATTTTGATTGGCACATACAGGCAAGTTGCTTAACCGTAGGCCTATTTTAATATTTATAGCAATGATTGTGCAGCGATTATGGCGGACATACTTATCAGATCTAAATAATCTGAAAGATAATATTGGAATTCTTGTCGACTAGATGTTTTACAACCGTCCTACAAAGTAATAACTTTCGTTCCAGAAGCTGTGAACGTCGTTCGTTATGAGAATCTCGATAAGGAATAGGCTAAGAGTGGTTTGATTGGGGTACCTACCCTATAGGCTAACAGCAGACAGCTGCATCAAAATGGAAGCATATTCCCCCATGTTGATATGGCTTTGGGAAATTGTTATATGCTATAGTGCATGAATGTAGCTTTATAGAGAATCTTGATATACGTCTTTATTATCAGGCATAGTGGTGACTAACTGCTGACTCACGTTTTATTAGTCATTGGAAAAAGCACAAAACGTTACAATCCATCGCTTGATATAGGCTATCTCCAAGCCGATGATGTCATGATTAATGGCTTGTGAAGAAATAGGCCAGTGGCTTTCATTATTTTACTCGGACCTCATTCGGGACGACAGTTCATCTCACGCGATGAGTGTCATCATCAGTCTGAAATGGTGTCACGCTGTTATGGTTGTACTGTGGGTTGGAAAGCCGAGGGGGAAATCGTGCACGTATAGTCTCTCGCGTCAAAGGGTAGGCCAGACAGTGGCAGTTAAAACTACTGTACTGGGTCTGTGATTTGTTGACAAAACGCCATGAGGGGATAGATAGAGGACGGGGAGCCTTGTAACTCAACATTGGGATGGACTAGTGAGGTAATGGAACTGTCGGAGTAAAGCAGAAGGAATGTTGTTGGCTAGGAGGGGACAAGCAGCCTCCCACGGAACAAAACCGTTCCTTAAGGGAGTTGTTTTTGTTCATCAAACACATTACAGCAGATATGCCAAATCATGGCATGCTGAATCGTCGTTTCTTTTGCAAAATACTTTCAATGTCGCTGTCTAAAATATCAAAACAGGCGCTTTCCAATGGCCGATTTAGAGTCGCTAAAAGTGACCTAAATGGCCTATATTGGTTTAAACAATGTCTATTCTCCAGCACACAAACCTACAGTGAACCAAAAAAGAACATTGCATGGTGACGGTTGTTAGAAAAGGCATGGCCACAGTGTTGTGCTCAAAGGCAGCGGCTGGTGTCTCAAGGAGCAGGTACAGGGAAAATCCTTGTATAAATCATTCTTCAGGGCTGTGGAAAGACTGATCCCGGATGGTCGCTTAATGCATTCCTGTCAACAGACCCGCCTCATCTGCATTGATAAGACTTCTTGGTAATTGGCATGCATATCTATTTCCTTTAGCTGTGTGTAGCGGGTCCATTCTGCTGTAGTGGACCATGTGAAGGATAAGGGCCAGTGAAGACAGAGGCTGGACTCCAGTGGCTATGTAGACATCCCCTATGCACTCGGCCTCCTCACTTTTCCTCAGGGGGGAATCCTCTTCGAAACCAGATTCAGTTTTGGTTGCCATCTTAAGCGCCTGTCCAATTTACATAAGCTGCCTCCTCTGACCTTGATTTAGTTTTGAGGCATCGCCTACAATTCAATGCAAACTGTAGTCACATGGCTAATGTTGTTCACCGCAAAGTGTTAAATCTATTCAGTGTGATTATATTTCTGTGTCACATTTTAACCTCATTGATTAGATTCCTCATGGGGTGTGTAGCCACACACCTCATAGCCAACGCCCACCCTCACTCTCCCTTGCATCCACAAATGCACTCAGATGTGACCATGTAAATATGATTCAAGGGCTTAGGGTTTAGGGGCTGTCAACTTCCTAACTGGTGTCCAGAATCAAACATGAATTGATTTATCAGTGAAATGTTGGTCAATTAGATGTTGATCACAAACTGTTCACTCAAAGGTATAGTAAATAACAAATACTGTCTGTAAGTTAAGATCTCCCCTTGTTTACTGATGACTTTAGATAGCTATGTCTACAGAAGTATGTCCTTCGATTTAGATACAGATACCTAAAGCCTAGTTTGATTCCTTACCTTGTCATAACAAAAACATCCTTTACATTCATGTGAAACACGATATAATTATAATTTACGTATGTATATAATTTACGTATGTATATATAATTTACGTATGTATTCAACTTCAGAAGAAAATGTAAAATAATGGAAATAGGAAGAAGCTGTTCTTTATTTACAATACCAAATTTTGATTTAGTCATGAAAAAACGTTTTCATACAATAACTGAGTTATATTCTTGTACTACACATATAGCTATTTGCATTAGAAAACCTCTTACACAACCCTTTTCAAATCAATAATCCGATGAAAATAGCTACATAACTGGGATCAGCCTTTTTTTCTTTCCTCTCAGCTTTTTAATTGTAATAATTTTAATGGTCCAGGCAATGGCTGTTGCTAGGAAACCTCACATCCCCATTCATCAGCTAATTGGAGGACAGGTCTGTCAATTTCATTCAGTCAACAGTAGCCATTTTATGTCAAGCTCTTGCCAGTCATTGAGTAGAGAGAGTTAGTCAGTTTGAAAGATGCCTTTGATCAGTGGGCTTTAGAGATATGTAGTGTTTCATAGGTTCTGTTGGATTAAAGCAAGAGGAGAGATTAAGTAGGCTTTCTGTGAGTTAATAAGTATGGTGACATTTTCATTCAACCCTTTTGGCTATGTATTTAAGCTCAGTCAATCAGTGAAGGCAAACAAACTCAACATAAATCACATGCTGAACAATATGTAGTTATCACTGTAGTTACTAGTTCGTCTGTGTATCTCATGATGAAATCCCCAAACCCATAACACCAGAGGAATAGATCACAACAGAACAGAGAAGCAGATGGGTGGGCTTTTGGGGGTGGGGGGGCGGCAATGTAAACAAAGAGATTGGAAGGGAGGGAAGGATGGAGAGAAAGATGAAGGAGGGAGGGTGACTGGTTAGTGTGCATCGTTCTTTTCTAGGTCAGCCCAGTGACCTGTGTGTTATGATGATTTACTTCTCTGTGGAGGGGATGTCTGTGGTCTATTTGTCTCAAGCACTATGAAATTCAGAAGAATATTTTTGGAGCAGGTCTGAACCATACTTTTTTTGGGGTTTCCTCAAAACATGTTTGATAGGTAGCTACAACTTAAATATACAGCTTTATCTGCAACCCTGTGGCAGTTGAAATGGTGGTCAGTGAAAAATGAGGAAATTACATTTTAAAGTAGCTACTCAGGGAAAATATAAATGACACATTGAAGTAACTACCCAGTGAAAATACACTGCTCAAAAAAGTTAAGGGAACACTTAAATCACACATTGGGTCTTGATGAAGGAAAAATCTTTACTGTACATGTTGTAATTTGTTGAGAACAAAATAACTAAACAATGGTCAATGGAAATCAAAGTCACCAAACTATTGAGGGCTGGATTCAAACTCACGCAGAAAAGCAAAGTAAACAATTAAAATCGCAGGCTGTTCCAACTTGTGTGAATTTCTTTACGGCAACTCATAATGTGACTCAGTAGTGTGTATGGCCCCCACGTGCCTGTATGCCCTCCTGACAATGCCTGGGCATGCTCCTGATGAGGCGATGGATGGTGTCCTGGGGGATCTCCTCCCAGACCTGGATCAGGGCATCAGTGAGCTCCTGGACAGTCTGTGGCGCTACTTGGTGGCATCGGATCCACTGACACATAACGTCCCAGAGGTTCTCATTTGGAATCTGGTCTGGGGAACGTGAGGGCCAGTCAATGGCATCAATGCCTTCGTCATCCAGGAACTTCCTGCACACTCTGGCCACATGAGGCCGGGCATTGTCCTGCACCAGGAGGAACCCAGGGCCCACTGCACCAGCATGAGGTCTGATGATGGGTCTGAGGATTTCATCCCGGTACCTGACAGCAGTCAGGGTACCGTTGGCTAGCACATGGAGGTCTGTATGGCCCTCCAATGATATGCCTCCCCAGACCATCACTGACCCACCCCCAAACCGGTCATGCTGAATGATGTTGCAGGCAGCATAACGTTCACCACGGCCTCTCCAGACTCTTTTACATCTTGTCACGTGCTCAGTGTGTACCTGCTCTCATCTGTGAAGAGAACGGGGTGCCAATGGTGGACCTGCCAATTCTGGTGTTCTCGAGCCGCACGGTGCTGGGCTGTGAGCGCAGGTCCCACTAGAGGACGTCGGGCCCTCATGCCCGTTTGGTCAGAAACATGCACACCAGTAGCCCGCTGGAGGTCATTTTGTAGGGCTCTGGAAGTGCTCCTCCTGTTCCTCCTTGCACAAAGGAGCAGATACCAGTCCTGCTGCTGGGCTGATGCCCTCCTACGGCCCTGTCCAGCTCTCCTCGTGTAATGGTCCATTTCCTGGTATCTCCTCCATGCACTGGAGACTGTACTGGGAGACACAGCAAACCTTCTTGCAACGGCATGTATGGATGTGCCTTCCTGGAGGAGCTGGACTGCCTGTGCAACCTGAATGGGCTGCAGGTACCACCTCATGCAACCAGTAGTGACAAGGACAATAGAAAAATGCAAAACTGGAGAAGAATCAGTCAGGAAGGATGAGGTGAGAGCAATTGTCTGTGGCCACCACCTGCAAAACAATTCCCTTTTTCGGGGTTGTCTTGCTGTTGCCTCTCCAGTGCACCTGTTGTCACTTTCATTTGCACCAAAACAGGTGACATTGATTCACAATCGCTTATGCTTCCTAACTGGACAGATTGATATCCCTGAAGCTTAATTGACTTGGTGTTATACTGTGATGATTACGTGTTCCCTTAATTTTTTTGAGCAGTGTATAAATAGCGTATTAAAATAGCTACCTTAAATGCAGATGTAATGCTGCAGCATGGGTAAGAATCTGTTCCGTCGCGCTTTAGCAAAGCTCTCTCCTCTGTCTTTCACCATTTTTCTGTCTAAGATAGGATACCCCCCCCCCCAATAAACCATTCCTACACAGATAACGTAGTTTTTAGTTCAACATTTTTAGAAGGAAAACTGCTTATATATATTGAATATAGGCAAAAATCTAATGTTCAGTATTGGCCAATTTGCTTCAAATGTAACCTATCATTTGAGGCTGATTTTGCTTTTGTCAATATGATCTAGTTATTTTTGTAATAATTGCTTTGTTTTTTTGCTCGTATTGTCATAATTTTTCTCTTTTGCAGTTTTGTTGATGTCTAAGTCTAATTCCTTATTTGCTAAATTTATGCACAGGGATTTTATCATGTACAATTACAGAAAGAGAATATGTATTTATTGTCATATTATTTATACATTTTCCATTCCTTGTCACATAATATTTTTTTTTGTCTTTTGTTATTACAATATATAGAAAAAGAACTGTTGAACTTCTAAGCCTCATCAGAAGCAACATTTTTATTTAATTTGTGCCTGGTAAACAGGTATAGAAATTACAAAACATCTGTATCTACATCGGCCGATTGGGTTATACGAATGTCGGTATTGGCCAAGAATTTTCTTATGGGTTCATCACTAGCTACAACATACATTTTCTCTGTCTTTGTATAATAACAGCTTGACATGAGCCGTACTACCTTTTCAAAGTGTGTTCCCTCTAATGTTTCAAAATGGGGGCAGTACTCATTTTTACAATTCTTGGGAGCTCTGTGGTTATCCAGTCCTTTGGAGAGCGTGAGCATATTGGGGTGAGACATCTCTAGTAGTAGACATCTGGGTGCAGGTGGAGGCCAATGTGTTATTTCTGTGAGTTTTGCAAACTGTACTGCAACCCTGTCCTTCAACCTAACTAAGGTAATTCACCCCAAGAAAAGTCATGTAAATTCTGTCAGTTTTGTATTTTGTTTATATATTTACAAGTACATTTTATGCATGGCTTATCTCATGCCCCAGCATCAGATTCTGTTCTACTTTTAATACATTTGTAATTTCATTTTTTTTCTGTTTTCTTTTGTTTGTTTGCTTTTAGATGTAGGATTCTTACAAAACATGTCATGCATTATATCTCAGTGGACCACAATCACATTGTGTTCTATTTTCAATTTCTTCATAATTCCCTTTTTTTCCCTGCTTTCTCTTCATACATAAAAAGGTTTTCATGCATGACATATTTTAGTTGATGAGCTTTTGCTGATAAGTAGATACTGGTCCCTATCAAACGCATCAACTCTGTGGGGAGATTAAACTAATAAAATCAAGCTTTCGGTCTATTTAAAACTCAGACATCACAGGAGGGGTTTGTGCTGCTGATGATGACTAAATATAGATGTGCTTCTTTCACAGTGTGGGCAAATATCGCATTTTGTAAGGGCTCAAAGTAGAGAAGAAACAAAGAAATGTATTTTAAATCCAGTGCAACAATCTCCTTTGCTGTGAAAGAGCCGATAGATGTGTCCATTAGATGTGTCCATTGGCAGCCCTTGACTGTCTTTGACTGGAACATTGGGTGATGTTGATTGTATTGAGAACGACATTCTAATTATCACTGGTAATTCCTGTTAATCACCTGTAGGGCCATGTGTCACTGCAGATGTGAATCACTGATGGTAATGCTCCATGACTCTACCTAAGACTGACTAAGTAAATGCCCATGTTTTATTCAAGGCCAGAACACTCTTGGACTAGGAGAACTAGGTACAAGGAATAAGTAAGGCTTGCCTGCTCAGAGATGAGCTCCGTGTTGCTCCGTGTTGTTGCTGTTATTGCCTTTCAGAGCAGATCCCTCTATTCCTTTTGTTAATGTTTGTTTTTGTCTATTTATTCCTATATAAATATAAACAGTTGTTTCGCTCATTTTTTGCAACCATCATTTATCCATTTAGACCTTTATTTTATTCCCAACAAAAAGAACAAACAGATCCTCATTGGGCTCCTTTCAGGCATAAACATAGATTTTTGTATATTTTATAAAGCTTTTACTGCTTTTCTAAATCATGTTTAGCATTAAGATCAATGCCATTCTCGTGTATTATACTCTCCAGATGTGGCAAGGCAGTTTGCCATTTGAGTTGACCTACGGTATGTATGACTAGAACGCATCCATGATGTGAACCAGATTTTATATCCTTAAAGTAGCCCACACAGAGCACCGAGAAAAGGTTAGTTCCACAAGTCACCATACTTTCAGGCTTTCAGGACCCCATGCATGTTGTCATAGCAACCACATTCTCATAGCTTTGAGCTATAAACCACAGGTCACTGTGGTGAGTTTCTGTCTCCTGAATTGATAGTGTAGCATTTCCTGTAACTACACATGCTGATATTTTACTTTGATATTATTGTTTGTTGCCAAGTTCGTTTTCTAACTGTTTAGCTACTGAGCCACGCGCAACTTAAATGTAAAAGGTTTGCACCTAAGTGAACAAAAGTCAGATTTGTTTATGATTGTCATTGTAACCTACAGCGGAGTGGCCGAGTCCTTGCTTGAATGTGTGTCTGCGTGTGTTTAATGGGCTAGGGGCATCTAGGGAATGGTCAATGACAATACGCAATCAAGATCACAAATAAATATTGGTAGTTCAAAAACAGCCTGGGACGTAGAATTTTTGTTTGGATTAGATCTACAAACGGTTGATCAAAGGACAGAGCATTGGCCCTTGTGGTCTGTTTTATTCAAGACCAGACTGAAACAGTCAGAGACGTAAGGACAGTAAGCAACATACAGACATGGACGTATTTACAAGATAGACCCATAAAAACAGAAGTGATTTCCTTTACACCCAATTTGTGGGTTAGACTAGGCTGTTGAATGAATACGATAATGTTTTTGTCTCCCTATTCAGACTGGTCTGACGTGGACTGTAGGCTAATCAGTGCGTGACTGACTGGGATGGCTACATCAGTCTGTCAGCTGCATGAGCGATTAAGTGGGAGTGAATGTGAGCGTAAAAGACAGAAAGAATTGCGCAAGTGTGAGGGAAAATGGAAGGGGATAAAAGTGGTAGGCAGTGGCGTCGGACCGGGGGAAAAGGGATACTAAGTGTATAGGGCCCTAAAGTGTAGAGGGGCCCTCAAAAATTTTTGAATCTTGAATAAAGAGGGGAGGGGCCCTCAGAGGCCGCTTATGTACAGGGCCCAGAATTTTGTGCTGCACCCCTGGTGACAAGAGAAAGCGAGAGAGGAAGAAGTGAGGAACAAAAGAGGTAGTATTACCATATTTTTCAGTCAGTGGGTTAATCCTGTACTGTAGTAAACAGCGGTAATCCCATTGCTTGTCAGGATCCTCCCATTATCTGTCCTCATGACAGATGGCTCGCAATCACATCATACACGCGCGCACACAAACACACAAACACACACACAGACTGTAACACTGACATCACGTTCAATCTTGTCGGTCTATACACATTTTCCTGCACTTAACCAATGACACCCATAATGAACACCCCCTCCCCCCTCCAGTATGTCATATGTGTCTAAATCACAACTAAGTTTATCATAATGTACACTAGCGTTCAAACGTTTGGGGTCACCTAGAAATGTCTGTGTTTTCTATGAAAACATACATGAAATGAATTTGAATAGGAAATATACCAAACTGTATAGGAAATATACAAAATTGACAAGGCTAGAAATAATGATTTTTATTGAAATAATAATCATGTCTTTCAAACTCTGTTTTCATCAAAGAATCCTCCATTTGTAGCAGTTACAACCTTGCAGGCCTTTGGCATTCCAGTTGTCAATTTCTTCAGGTGATCTAAAAAGATTTCACCCCATGCTTCCTGTAGCACCTCCCACAAGTTGGATTGGCTTGATGGGCACTTCTAATGTACCATACGGTCAAGCTGCTCTCACAATCGCACAGTAGGGTTGAGATCCGGTGACTGTGCTGGCCACTCCATCATAGACAGAATACCTGCTGACTGCTTCTTCCTTGAATAGTTCTTGCATAGTTTGGAGCAGTGCTTTGGGTCATTGTTCTGTTGTAGGAGGAAATTGGGTCCAATCAAGCACCATCTACATCCACCCACCAAAGCACCCCCAGACCATCACATTGCCTCCACCATGCTTGACAGTTTCCAGAAGCACTCCTCCAGCATGTTTTCATTTGGTCTGCATCCCACGAATGTTCTTCTTTGTGATACAAACACCTCAAACTTTGATTTTTCTGTCCATAACACTTTTGCCCAGTCTTCCTCTGTCCAGTGTCTGCGTTCTTTTGCCCATCTTAATTTTTGGCCTGTCTGAGAAATGGCTTTTTCTTTGCATCTCTGCCTCGAAGGCCAGCATTCTGGAGTCGCTTATTTCACCGTTGTCATTGAGACTGGTGTTTTGTGGGTACTATTTAATGAAGGCGTCTGTTTTTCAAATGAGGCGTCTGTTTCTTTAATGAGGCATCCGTTTCTCAAACTAGACACTCTAATGAATGTGTCCTCTTGCTCAGTTGTGCAACGGGGCCTCCCACTCTTTTTTCTATTCTGGTTAGAGCCTGTTCGAGCTGTTCTGTGAAGAGAGTAGTATACAGCGTTGTACGATTTTCAAGAAGTTTCTTGGCAATTTCTTGCATGGAATAGCCTTCATTTCTCAGAACAAGAATAAACTGAACAAGAATAGTTTCAGAAGAAAGTTCTTTGTTTCTGGCCATTTTGAGCCTGTAATCAAACCCACAATTGCTCATGCCCCAGATACTCAACTAGTCTAATGGCCAGTTTTATTGCTTCTTTAAATTTTCAGCTGTTCTAACATAATTGCAAAAGGGTTTTCTAAAGATCAATTAGCCTTTTAAAATGATAAACATGGATTAGCAAACACAATGTAATAACGATAATGGGCCTCTGTAAGCCTGTGTAGATATTCCATTAAAAAATCAGCCATTACCAGCTACAATAGTCATTTACAATATTAACAATGTCCGCAGTGTATTTCTGATCAATTTGGTGTTATTTTAATGGGCAAAAAGATTGCTTTTTTTTAGAAAACAAGGCCATTTTTAAGTGACTCCAAAACTTTGACCTGTAGTTTATAAGGTGATAGGGTGCGATTCTGACAGTAAATAGTGCAAAATAACAGGATGTTGGTTTACCATACCACAGTATGTGCCTGATTACCAGGACAGAAAACTATTTTGAACGCTAAAGCAGTCAAAATATCTGACACCAGAAACCACAAATGTGTCCTTCCGCTTCTGCCCTTTTTAGAATACGTTTGACTGGGAGAGGAGTGTCAGCATTGGCAACCAGGCCTGTTGAGTTTAGGTGACTGCAGGGTTAAGTGGGTGACATTTTGGCTCTCCTGCGGAGCACTCGGGGTTCCTTCCTGGTTCGTGTGTGTTGGATGCTGGGAAACAGAAGGAGACGGAGTAGAAAGATGTGTCACCTAAGGCTCATGGGAAGATGTCTTGTAAAGCGTCAAGCAGGCTGATTAAGCCGCAACACAACAATTAGGAGTTGTTTCATAGTACCTCTTTCGGCATGCTTTTGAACCTCTCCCCTTACTGGCAATGTCTAGTCTTTTAATCAGTTAATGTAGAATGTAGTTGAACCATGACACATAATAACCTTATAGGCTACACAAGATGGATACCACATGAATGTACCGCTGACCATACCCAAAATCAGTTTGCAGTGTGTTTTAATGTCTTACTGTGGATTAAGAGATACTTTAAAGACGAGATGGTAAATGACCTTACTACGACACGTTGGCCCTGATGAACACATAACGGGACATCAATCCGTCCAAGGCTCGGATAGACCCAAATGCAGACTAAGGAGGCAGGAGTTCTATGCTCAGGCAAAGTTTATCTAAACAATCCAAAGGCAAAGACAGGTCGCGGGCAGGCGGAGATTCGGCACACGGGATGTTGATAGGCTAGGTACAGGGAAACGGCAGATGGGATCCAGTCAGGGCAGGCAGAGGTTCGGCACACACAAAATGTAGCAGATGACCTGAGAACAGTAAAACAAGAAACATGGGGACAGCTCTGGAAACAGCACAAGATGAACTGGCATCAAAACAAACGGACAACACAGGTTAAATACACAAGGCATAATGGGGAAACTGGAGACACCTGGTGGCGGGGGGATACACAAGACAACACGGGTGATTGGAATTAGGGTGTGACCATCTGGGCACATTAGAAAGAACATAATATTATAAATCTTTTATTACTGTTGTTTACCAGGTTTCTATGCTAAGAACACCTTATTTTTACAGCAAATATCTGCTAGCAATTTACTGAGCCAGAAGAACAGGGTTTTTATCCTTGTCAGCTCAGGGATTGGAACCATCAACCTTTTATTTACTGGCCCAGTGCTCTATAACACTTGGCTACCCTGCCATCAGAGAGGTTGGCATTGTCTGTCTGGCTGTCAGGGCCAATGAGTCCTCAACTTAAGCTTTTCACAGAAACGTCTGTGTCAGGTCCCTCTCAGTCCTGCCACTGTATTAACACAACACTCACATTGTCCATGAAGGAGATAAAGAGTGTTATGATATGAAGCAAGTGGGAGAGATGAAAGAGCGAGATGAAAGGAGGAGTGAAAGATGGGATGGGTGCAGGGGGAGTAAATGAAGGGGGAATTGGTAGGAGAAGAAAGGATGTTTGGGCGTCTTTGTGTTACGTTGGCAGTCATTAATTTCAAAGCGGTGACCTCGGGGCAGTCATAAGGGCCATGGAACAGCAGGAAGCCGGCAGGTAGACGTGGTTGAATTTAGTTACAAAATGGAGCTAATGTTCCAACTCGTCTTTGATCGCTGTACGTGTTCAAGTTCAGAATTCAGACATACCGTATTTTAAAAGAAAATGCTTGCTTAAGCAGCTAAGACACAGCTGGGGTTCTGGCTCAACTGGAGAATCTCAGTTGAGATACCAAAACGGATCTGACAGGAATATCCCAAACAAGGCATTTAAATAGAGATGACACTCAGTAGTCCATGCCATGTCAACAAGACCGAAATACATTTTAACATCAAGAAACATCTAATTGGCAAACCGAACCATCCCAAACAGCGGAAGCGAGTAACCATATCAAATACTACTTGTGAATCTTACTTTCGACACCTACTAAAATGACATAATTTTAAACCATTTCCAGTTGGTCCTGATTACATTTTTACCATTTTAATGAGGAATATGGGCAGATGGAAAATAAAGTGGAAAATATTGAAGAAACTAGAATTATGACAGCCTTTCGTCTCTTTATCAGTTGGCTTGTTTGATCGTGGCCTACATTCAAGTAGCTAGCAGCAATATTGTGAGTTATCCGAGTGCATTTGTTCCTATTTGTGGCTTAGCTTTTGGTGCTGTAGTGCAATTTAAGTTCCAGGTGGAACCACCCGGTAGACCTACAACTCTACTTTGTACCGGTCAGGGGTCTGTGTTCTGAGAGTCTCTGTGTCTGTCATGCAGTATGGACGGTCGGACAGCTACCGTGTGGCCACCACAACGGAGAAGGATGAGAAGGAGTCACCCAAGAAGGCGGACACCAAGGCAGAGAAGAAGACCAAGGACATGGATGACCTGAAAAAGGAAGTTCCCTTGGTATGTTGTCGTGAATCATTTCTGACTTTCGCCTCCCTATTGCTGCTTCGATCCTGGAATAGTTAGCTGAGACCAATTTAGCCCATTCTAAGGTGCCAGTTTTAATCTGAAGAGGTCTTGTCTTCTAGTATAGTGTTTGGAATAAGCAAATAATTCACAAACAAAAAATTTATTATTATTTATTTTATTATTTGACAATTCATTTTGGCAGTCTACTGTATTCCAAAAATCTTTATTTATTTTATTGTTGGCAATGCCTAAATCTGATGGCAAAGGAAATAGTGTGTATTTGATGTATAAACAATGTGGTTAGAGGCAATGCCAATGTGAACTAATCCTGTTTGAAGAGGATTTATGGGGCATTCAGCCAAACCATGAGAATATCCCTATGACTCAAGCTCTTTTCCCACTATGTATTTGCAAATATTTAGTTATACATATGAGATTAATAGAATTTTTTCAACCTCTCCCTTTCAGACAGAACACAAGATGTCTATTGAGGAGGTTTGCCAGAAGTACTCCACTGATATTGTCCAGGCAAGTTCATCACCTTAACAGTTTTCCATGTTTGGGACATAATTTAACTTGAATTGTAATATTATTTTATCTCTTAAAATATCTTACCAGCCAACCCTATCACAAGTAATGTCCAGGTTTATTTCCTTTAAATAGCAATCCTTCTCCCCTTCCCTCCCTCCCCCGTCCCTCCCTCTTCTCCCTCTGCCTCTCCCCAGGGTCTGACCAATGCCAAGGCGGCTGAGTACCTGGCTCGGGACGGCCCGAACGCCCTCACACCCCCACCGACCACCCCCGAGTGGGTCAAGTTCTGTCGCCAGCTGTTCGGTGGCTTCTCCATCCTGCTGTGGACTGGCGCCATCCTCTGTTTCCTGGCCTACGCCATCCAGGCCGCCACCGAGGACGAGCCCGCCGGAGACAATGTGAGTGGCAGACCCCCCCCCCACAAAATGGCTACCATGTCAATTTAGCAGGGAATAAAGGGATTCATTGGTGGAGACGGCCTTTTGGGTTGAAGCTAGACTATTGTTTTAAATATGAAGAATTGGCATTCCGCTGGAAAGGTTGTGGTTGATTGGCACTGAAAGATTTCAGAAACTCTATGGAATTTCACATTGTCTGATGTCAAATTGGTTCATTTCTGTCTTTGGACAAAGCCATGCTATTCCATCTTTGGTGGCTTTAATAAAAGTGAAGCGATTGAGTTGCTTTTGGCTTCAGATGAAGGGACGGAGCTTATCTTTGACAAACACCACTCCTCCTACCTAAATAAATGAAAAGCTTATCTGTCAAACTAGATGAACACATATTGGATACGCTAATGTCAAATAGAAGCCCCACAGCTTGAATGTGATGCGCTTTCACATTATTATTGGCGTTACTTAATACAAGCAGTTTTCAAATTCGGTGTGTTTGTGTAGTTGTGACTTGTGCTTGATAAACTGATAGAAGCCTCATGTCAATGCAGTAAACTGGGTGGGACTCAAAACTTAATTGGCTGACACCTCCTTGATGACCCAAATGAAGTAAGGTCGAACTAGGGTGATCAGGAGGGATTAGCTAGTGGGGAATGAAGAAAAGTGACCAGTTTAAAATGGAGATCAGTGACGCAGCTTGTGCTCTAACACCCCATAATAGGATCTATAAGGATGATCTCTGAGAACTGAATGGTTTTACCATACGATGTACATAATTTGTTCAATAGTTACATTTTGATCACAAAAAATGTGTTGTGGTCTAATGTTGAGTAGTTCCATTCATGTTTTTCTTGGAACCAGAAGTATGCCTGAACTAACCCCAAATGAATGGGGAATGGAGGCACCTTCTATAGTGATTAATGGTTAAACCATTTTTCTGTCTCTCTCTCCTTGCTGTCACTCTCTCTCCAGTTGAACCTGGGTAATACTAAATTAGGCATTTCAATTTCAAAGAGTTCCATTGAATTTATCAAAGATTTATTTCCTGTTCTGGAATTTTGCTTAAATTCAAACTCAATTCTGCATCCTGTGTACTATTTCAATTCATATTAAACGACTGAATTGAAATTGATCCGCCATTTTCAATTCGATTCTGAATTGACCCCAACCCTGCATGGCATGTGGTATTGTATATCCAGCTTTATGGTTCAACCGACCCGTAATGAATTTGAACAGTAAGAGCCATAATTAACAAATTCATCAATCAATTAAGTTTTCTTTCCCCGTCAAACAGTGAACGTTCCTACAATGTTAGGCAACGTGTCAACCAAGTCCCAATTTGGTTTCCAGCTAACTTTTGCATGACATCTCACGAATGCTTGTAAAATGTCACAGGAAATCGTTATTTGATAAATGTTAGAAGGACATACTGGTTATTTGAATGTTTGGTTCAAATGTTCTAATACTGTTGGCATTTTTACATTGTTAGCCTGTTTCTCTCTTTCCAGTTGTACCTCGGTATCGTGCTCTCGGCCGTGGTTATCATCACCGGATGCTTCTCGTACTTCCAGGAGGCCAAGAGCTCCAAAATTATGGAATCCTTCAAGAACATGGTGCCCCAGGTAAAGCAACCTCTTAAACTACCATCCTCTTCTCACTCTCTCCCACCTAATCGGGTTGAGTGTCTGTAATCCTAATTCCAATCCCATTTCCCCAATCAGAAGTATTTTACTAATCTAATCCAAACTTGTTTTTCTAGACAACTGTGGGTTGGGTCATTGCGAGAGTGACGTGAAATAACTGGTGACCCTAATCCTTTTGTTCTCTACGGTGTTATTTTATCCATGGTTGATCACTGGATAGTCTATTGTAGGCCTTGTCAGCTAATATGATGCAAATATTTGTTCAATTCAAATTCAATTCAAACATATTTTATATCCTGGGAAGGAACGTTTTTCTCAGTTGTATATACAAGACACAAACACAACTAGGCAACAGGATGATATAATAGAAGCACTCTGTGCAATAACACATAAGCCATTCAAATAAAGGTAAGATACTTAATGAATTGAGGAGTTTAATAAAAGTCACAAAACTAGAAGCATCTCTGTTAGATTTGAATGGGAAAGTTCTGTAACTAGCACACTGGGTTGGTAGGGGGTATACTCAGCCTTTAGTGCGTGTAATGTTGAAGGCTGTTCATTCCCTTTTCTTCCATATGTACAGTTGTGCTCAAAAGTTTGCATACCCTTTGAGAATTGGTAATATACAGCTCCGGAAAAAATTAAGAGGCCACTGCACCTTTTTCTTTCCTTTCCAAAAAAGTTTAAAAGGAAGGTTTTGAGTGAGGAACAGAAGGGTTAAAATTATGAGAACACTGCAAATTGAACGCTTCTGTTCCTTACTCAAAACATTCCTTTTCAACTTTTTTGTATGTACCATTTGTAAAGAAAACATGAGTGAGCAGGCAAAACACGTCTTGTATTCCTTATGGAATTCACATTCAACTGTAGGTCATAACAGAATGGCACAATCATAAAACAAAACATGGCAACAAAGAAAAAAATGAACTGACCCCTGTTCAAAAGTCTGCATACCCTTAGTTCTTAATACTGTGCATTGCCCCCTTGAGCATCAATGACAGCGTGCAGTCTTTTGTAATAGTTGTCTATTTGGACCAAAATTCTTGCAGGTGACATAGCAACCCATTCGTCTTGGCAAAATGCCTCTAGGTCATGCAAAGTCTTTGGTCGTCTTGCATGAACCGCACGTTTGAGATCTCCCCAGTGTGGCTCGATGATATTAAGGTCAGGAGACTGTGATGGCCACACCAGAACCTTCACCTTTTTCTGCTGTAACCACTAGAGGGTCAACTTGGCCTTGTGCTTAGGGTCATTGTCGTGATGGAAAGTCTAAGAGCGTCCCATGCGCAGCTTTTGTGCAGAAGAATGCAAATAAATTGTTTTATTGCTGATAACATGCTGCATTCATCTTGCCATCAATTTTCACAAGATTCCCCGTGCCTTCAGAGCTCACACACCCTCAAAACATCAGTGAGCCACCACCATGCTTATCAGTGGGGATGGTATTCTGTTCACTATAGGCCTTGTTGACCCCTTTCCAAACACAGTGTTTATGGTTGTGACCATAAAGCTCTATTTTGGTCTTGTCACTCCAAATTACAGTGGGCCAGAAGCTGTGAGGCGTGTCAAGGTGTTGTCGGGCATATTGTAACCGGGCTTTTTTGTGGCATTGGCACAGTAAAGGCTTCTTTCTGGCAACTCGACCATGCAGCTCATTTTTGTTCAAGTATTGTCGTATTGTGCTCTGAAACAACCAGAGCAGCCTTTATTTCTCCTGAGGTTACCTGTTGGTTTTTCTTTGTATCCCGAACAATTCTTCTGGCAGTTTTGGCTGAAATCTTTCTTGGTCTACCTGACCTTGGCTTGGTATCAAGAGATTCCCGAATTTTCCACATGTTAATAAGTGATTGAACAGTACTGACTGGCATTTGCAAGGCTTTGAATATCTTTTTATATCCTTTTCCATCTTTATTATGTTCCATTACCTTGTTACGCAGGTCTTTTGACAGTTCCTTTCTGCTCCCCATGGCTTAGTATCTAGCCTGCTCAGTGCATCCACGTGAGAGCTAACAAACTCATTGACTATTTATACACAGACACTAATTGCAAATAAAAAGCCACAGGTGTGGGAAATTTACCTTTAATTGCCATTTTCACCTGTGTGTCACCTTGTGTGTCTGTAACAAGGCCAAACATTCAAGGGTCTGTAAAACTTTGAATGGGCCATTTGGGTGATTACTGTTATCATTATGATTTAAAATGGAGCCAAACAACTGTGATGATAAATGGCTTCATATGATCACTATCCTTCGAGAAAATATTTTTTTTGCATGATCAGTCATATTTTGAAAATCATTGCCAGAATTTCACAATTTCCGCCAGGGTATGCAAACTTATGAGCACAACTGTAAACGTCAATGAAGGGTTTGTGGCTTTCTCCCAAAACATTTTTTTAATTGAAATATGGTAGTATTTACCTGTCATGACATGGTGGTTCATAGCCCAGGGTTACAGTCAGAATTAGTCTTGTTTGGGATCAGGTTGTGGTTGCTACTGGTGACTATTGGTTTGAGTAATTGGTACAACTCCATGTACAGTATAGTCAGTCGGTTGGTTGTTTTATTGTTCCTGATTCACCGTTGGGGCTCCTGGGTTTGTCCATAGCAAGCGCTGGTGATCCGTGAGGGTGAGAAGATGCAGATCAACGCTGAGGAGGTAGTGGCAGGAGATCTGGTGGAGGTGAAGGGAGGAGATAGGATCCCGGCCGACCTCAGGATTGTGTCCTCTCATGGCTGCAAGGTACATATGCACGTGGGCTCATACACACAAACGCACAAACACACAGGTGCACACACACACACATACCAGAGCCTGGGTCAGTTTCAATTCAAGTCAGTCAATTTAGGAAGTAAACTTGTATTGCAATTTAATAATTGATCAAACTCCAATTTTCTATTATTTCAATGTATACACCGTGTCAAAAAAAGGTTTTCTGCATCTTCTTTTGACATTGAAACCAATTGCTAAATGGAGTGCCTTTAATTCAAATTGATCCCAACACACACACACACACACACACACACACACATATAAACACTATTACATGAATGCATCGTCATTAAATCTTAACATCGTTTCTCAGGTGGACAACTCCTCCCTGACGGGCGAGTCAGAGCCCCAAACCCGGTCCCCTGACTGCACACATGACAACCCCTTAGAGACCCGCAATGTTGCTTTCTTTTCCACCAACTGTGTTGAAGGTAATGGTCGTCTCGGCAACAGCATCCTCGCCTCCCTCCTCTTCCTCCTGACCCCTTTCTTACATCGTCATTGTCAACCGTCATTACCGTCAATGGCATTCTCATTACCGCCGTGAGCATAATCATCATTGTTATTGTCATCACAAGCATAGTCATTGTCATCATTGTTTATTATTATTATTGTCGTCATGACAGTCTTTACTACCATGAGATCTTTTGCCGTTATCATCATTATCCTTTTTTAGTGTCGCTTCTGTTGTCGTTATCATTACCAGCGTGACAGTTCTAATCAATATCTTCATTACCGTAACTATAACTCCACACGTCTCCGTTCCATTACCGTTTTCTTTCCTCCGCTACCTCTCCTGGGAAATTGCTGGCTGTCATAGCAACACATCACCCACCATTTTAACAGGCACTCCACCCAGCTCCTACACTCACTCTGTCTTCATCTCTTAGCACAGTCCATCTGTCGTCAATATTGTCTTAGCGTCTCCCTACTGCTCCGTGTTCTGTTGGTTCTGTCAACAGAGGATTGCACCCTGTTGCCTACAGGTGTAAAATGACTTTCAATCAGATCAGCGTTTACCTGTGGTTTCCAAAGATAGCATATGTTGTCGATGTGGTGTCTGACTAACTGCTTCGAGGCTTCTGTACGGTGTTATGCTGACGTTGCCTTGGCATGAACCGAGTCACGTCGGTAGACATCTCGTGTAACCGTTCAGCACTTTCGACCATGTTTGTTGGAACAGCCTACATCTACATTTGGCTGATATTAATGCTTATATTAACTATCATTAGATATTAATGATATTAATATTTTTTTTACAATTATCATTTGATTGTCATTTTTGTCAAGAGTCTCCACTACTGTAAATTACTAAAATATAAAATATTAATGGATATCACAATTAATAAAATGAAAAGTATTCCCATAAATAAGACAAGTGTAATATGTTTCTGTCTATTATCTATCCCCCGAGCAGTCGCTCCACTTAGTCTTGATTCCTACCCTTGCTCTGAAGTCTACACTGTTCCGAACTTCTAACAAAAGTTGAACAGGTATGGCTTCTTCCTAAAGACCGCAACAGCAAACGCTCACCCAGTAGACAACTGTTTGTTCAGATTTTTTTTGTAAACTGTTGCTCCTCAACATTTGACAACAGCAAAACATTGATAGTCCATTGTTGGCTATCACCTCTTAGCGCTGGTCTGATTGAATACAGTCTTTAGATGTTGTACCACTTGTACCACCAAAAATAAATGAAAGCTCTATGATTTACCTCATAGTATGGTATATGTTGCCCCCATGTGGCTGAAACTATGAATGTAACACTTTCTGGAAGAAAAGCTCAGCAGCTCCAAATTATGAGTTTTTTTTAAAGATTACTTTAGGGCCATTTACTATAAGGGGGTGTTTTTAAAATTGTATTAAGGACATATGATTAAAAACTGTGTTTTACATTGTTTTGAGGCATCTCATACACAACAGAAAATATGCACCGCAAATATTCATCAATAAAGTGTGCACGCCGAGTCATGGCCTTTCCTTCTCGCCGTCACCAGGCACGGCGCGCGGCATCGTGGTTTGCTCCGGTGACCGTACCGTCATGGGCCGCATCGCCACGCTCACCTCAGGTCTGGAGTCAGGCAAGACGCCCATTGCCAAGGAGATCGAGCACTTCATCCACCTGATCACAGGCGTGGCCGTGTTCCTGGGCATCACCTTCTTCATCTTGGCCGTCTGCCTGGGCTACACCTGGCTGGAGGCCGTCATCTTCCTCATCGGGATCATTGTGGCCAATGTGCCCGAGGGACTGCTGGCTACTGTCACAGTGAGGGGGATTTCTGGGGGATTTTTTGTATTGTGTGTGGTAATGTGGGGTTGGAAGCTTATGAGTGTGGGGGGATCGGGTTTGTGTGCAAGGTTGCTGAGTTTTAGCGTGGGTGTGCGTAGCTGGGTACATGAGTGTGGTGTTTTGCTGTGTGTTTCTTTATCTGCCTCTATTCATCTCTATGGCCTGTATTCATCTCTATTTTTCCATTCTCTTTGTTGATGGCCACTATTCATCTTTATATTTCTGTTCTCTGTGTTGATGGCCTCTATTCATCTTTATGTTTCTGTTCTCTGTGTTGATGGCCTCTGTTCATCTTTATGTTTCTGTTCTCTGTGTTGATGGCCTCCATTCATCTCTATGTTTCCGTTCTCTGTGTTGATGGCCTCTATTTATCTTTATGTTTCTGTTCTCTGTGTTGATGGCCTCTGTTCATCTTTATTTTTTTGTTCTCTGTGTTGATGGCCTCCATTCATCTCTATGTTTCCGTTCTCTGCGTTGATGGCCTCCATTCATCTCTATGTTTCCGTTCTCTGCGTTGATGGCCTCCATTCATCTCTATGCTTCCGTTCTCTGCGTTGATGGCCTCCATTCATCTCTATGTTTCCGTTCTCTGTGTTGACGGCCTCCATTCATCTCTATGTTTCTGTTCTCTGTGTTGACGGCTTCTATTTAACTCTTTGTGTCTGTTCTCTACCTTGGTGGCCTCTAGTAATATCTATGTGTCTGATTTCTCTTTTGGGGCTCTGTGTGTTGCTGTATCACTGTGCTTTTACTTCTATGTGTTCCTGTATCATATGTGGTTCTGCATCTCTGTCTGTAACAGGCTCTGGCTTTAGTGTCCATGTGTCTCCTGTGATGGTGGTGCTGGTGTATTATATCTGTTAGTTTGTCTCTTTCTCTCTTCCCCTCTCTCCTTCCCGGTCTCCTTTCCTCTGTGTCCGTCTCTGTTTTAGGCCCTGTCTGCACCTGGGTCATTCCGTGTCCGTGTCGCCCCCCGGTCAGTTGTCTCCTGTGACAACTGTTAAGAGACTACACATATACTAGGTTCATGTTAATGTAAACTGTAGGACGTTGCTGCTCTCGCTGCTTGCTAGTTCAACTCCAGTTGGCTCTTGATATGTTCTGCCATATTTTGGCAGTGGCATGAGTAACCATCATTCTGAATTGCACGTCTGGGCTGTGAAATGTCAAGTAGCATTCGGTTTGACTCTAGTGCGTATCGATGGAGAGTGAGGATGTGAGGGCTCTGTACAGGTTTGCACACCTCTAGCTCTCAGGGGTTTGGGGTGGAGTTATCTCGTATAGTTTTTTTGTGGGTTTCTTAACTGTAGATGCAAGTAAGGGCACTATTCACTACGTAGTGTTATAGCACCCCTGAAACGCAATAGCGAATTCGGATTCAGTCTTCATATACTTTCTGCCAAATTCGGTCTGTGGTAACTTGGGATCATAGACTTTAAATTTCAAACAGGCTACGACACGGATGTTCAGCACTACGGAATTGAATCTAGCCTTATGTCATCAGTTGGTTTGAGCGTCTCTGGGGAATCAACACCTAGAGTTGTGCATCCCGTCTTTCCCGTCTTTCTATCTCTCTCTCACACTTGTTCTTCTTTTCTCTCTCCCAGGTGTGTCTGACCCTGACTGCCAAGCGCATGGCTCGTAAGAACTGTCTGGTGAAGAACCTCGAGGCTGTGGAGACACTGGGCTCCACATCCACCATCTGCTCCGACAAGACTGGGACTCTCACCCAGAACCGAATGACCGTGGCCCACATGTGGTTCGACAACCAGATCCACGAGGCCGATACCACAGAGGACCAGTCTGGTAAGAGACAGACGTTTCATTTCCCTCAACTCCTATGTTTAGCGAGGTTTGTTCTCCACAATATGAAGGTAATTACATATTGGGTTTGCATAATGCTATCACAGTTATTAAGATGATGTTTGTGCCTGTTGAGGTGATTTTCAGAGACAGCCAAAAACCCTCTGGATTCCAATCATTGTTATTTAATTACAGTTCCGTACAATGCATAAGTATTTGGACAGTAACACCACTCTTGAGTGTGCTCTTAAACCTCTTAGTCATTTTTTTCATTTCAAAGACAATGTGCTGGAGTACCGAAACAAAACCTCACTGCCCAAATTCTTCTGGACTGCTGTGTTAATGCAATTCGTCCGAATGGAATTAGACATCAAGATGTGGCCCGCAGGCCTGATCAAGCAAAGGTTTGAAACCACTGTGTTAGGAAATAACTAGGCCACTCAAGATGGGCTATTGCTAATGTTTCTGAAGCTCGGCATTTGCATTTTTAATGATAGTACATTCCCCTTACGCAGCCTCGACGAAGTCTTTGGGAGTGCCTGGGACACCGGGAACGCGTCGAGCATGTGTCTCACCTCCCCCCACCCCTTTTCTCCCCAGGCGCTTCCTTCGACAAGAGCTCGGAGACGTGGTTGGCTCTGGCACGCGTGGCCGCCCTGTGTAACCGGGCGCAGTTCAAGGCGGCCCAGGACCAGCTGCCCATACTGAAGAGGGACGTGGCAGGCGACGCCTCCGAGTCGGCCCTGCTCAAATGCATCGAGCTGTCCTGCGGTAGCGTCAAACAGATGAGGGAGAAGAACAAGAAGGTGGCCGAGATCCCGTTCAACTCCACCAACAAGTACCAGGTGAGCGACCAGCGTCCATCGCATGGATCAGACTAGCGGTGCCGATCTAGGGTCAGGTCCTAAAACTATCCGCTTGATGGGATTAACTGTGTTATCAAAAGGCTAAACTGATCTTGAATCAGCCTCTTTATTCAGAGACTGTTGATACGTACATACAGCCCCAGGTCTTCAGACAGTCTGACCCCAATATAAGATTAACCTACTGTACACTATATATAGATCTGGAATCACTGATGTAGAAGGATTAGAATCCCTGTCATGAATTTGCCATGCCTTCTAGAGTAAAACAAGAGTGAACACAGTCAATGATTTGGACATTTAGTTGGGGTTTGAGAAAACAGTTTTCTTTCTAAATCTTTAAATCCCTCCCTACAGCTCTCTGTTCATGAGACAGAGAATGAGGAAGACAACCGCTACCTGCTGGTGATGAAGGGGGCACCAGAGAGGATCCTGGACCGCTGCTCCACCATCTTGATCCAGGGCAAGGAGCAGCCCATGGACGAGGAGATGAAGGATGCCTTCCAGAACGCCTACATGGAGCTGGGAGGACTGGGCGAGAGAGTCCTCGGTAAGAAACAGAGCGAGAGATGGCAGGAGAGGACAAACCACAAAATGTATTACGTTTTTTAAAGCCCTTTTTGCATCATCAGTTGTCACAAACTGCTTGTACACCCAGTAACAACAGGTAATTGATGCATGTTAGCTAGGAAAAACTCGCTACTATGGTCAGAATCCAGGAAGAAACCTGGACTGGCAAATATAAAGCTCTGGAAAAAATTAAGAGACCACTGCACCTTTTCCTTTCCTTTCCAAAAAAGTTGAAAAGGAAAGTTTTGAGTGAGGAACTGAAGCGTTCAAATTGCAGTGGTCTCTTAATTTTAACCCTTCTGTTCCTCACTCAAAACCTTCCTTTTTCGACTTTTTTGGAAAGGAAAGAAAAAGGTGCAGTGGTCTCTTAATTTTTTCCGGAGCTGTATATACAGTATCTCACAAAAGTGAGTACACCCCTCATATTTTTGTAAATATTTGAGTATATCTTTTCATGTGACAACACTGAAGAAATGACACTTTGCTACAATGTAAAGTAGTGAGTGTACAGCTTGTATAACAGTGTAAATTTGCTTTCCTTTCAAAATAACTCAGTGAGTACACCCCTTAGTGAAAATGTCCAAATTGGGCCCAATTAGCCATTTTCCCTCCCCGGTGTCATGTGACTCGTTAGTGTTAAAAGGTCTCAGTTGTGAATGGGGAGCAGGTGTGTTAAATTTGGTGTCATCGCTCTCACACTCCCTCATACTGGTCACTGGAAGTTCAACATGGCACCTCATGGCAAAGAACTCTCTGAGGATCTGAAAAAAAGAATTGTTGCTCTACATAAAGATGGCCTAGGCTATAAGAAGATTGCCAAGACCCTGAAACTGAGCTGCAGCACGGTGGC